>PYAF01000552.1:1387722-1402597 GCA_007407185.1 Glycine tomentella
TAGACCTAAACCCTAGACCGGAATCCATACACCCTAAGTCCCCTAAGTCTGTAACCGATGACCTAAACCCTAATCACAACATCGGACCTAAACCCTAAACCCTAGGTCTGAAACCCTAAACCCTAGATCCTAAACCCTAAATTCGATACCCAAAATCCAAAATCTGAAACCCTAATCATAACATAAACCCCTAACCTAATCTGAAACCCATCAACCTAAATCTGAAACCCTAAACCCTAAACCCTAGATCCCAAACCCTAAATTCGATACCCAAAATCTAAAATCTGAAACCCTAAAACATAAACCCTTCAGGAACTTGCCCAGGCCTTCTCCTCTCAATTTCGAGCGCGTGGCCACCGGTTTCGCATCAATCGGACGTCCCAGTCAAAAGTTACGACCTTCCGTAATTTACGAAAACACCGCGAAAACCCTAGGACACTGTTTCAGCCTGCCACGTGGCGCCATCTGGTGAAACACGCCCCATCTGGGCGTGTTTCACTACCCCATTTTGCTAAATATTTTTTCAGTTACCCCCTTTTTCCAATTAAATAATTTAATTGTATTATTTTTAAATTTTTGCCTCTCAAAGAGGTTGGGAATATATCTTTCTGCTCGGCTGGGCTGGTTTTTATTTTTCCATAATATTATATCTACACATTGTTTACTATACTTTTTCTTTCTACACCTTGTTTAGGGTGTTTTTTATTTTGGGGATAAAAATAAAAGGAACTTTTTTGAATCAAAGGAAAATATAAAAGATGTGAATTCTACATAAAAAGTATATAATTTCTCTCATATTTTTCTCTTCTCACCGTAAAAATAGCCTTAGAATTTGTTCACGTTGTTCTCCTCCTATGTCATGAGTAGGGAAAATAAATGTTGTTTCCTAAGAGTGTAAATTGTTGGGGACATGTTAATCTGTTAACTTACTATGTCAAATTTATTAAGCAATTTGGCATCTAAATTCAACTTTTGAAACTTTGAATGTCACCAATCTAGTGAAGATAGAAGATAAAATGCTAAGTATTACACACGAAGCCTCTGTACCCCTCTCTTAAATACATAAGGCAATTTCAATGGACCTAATGTTCCATTTGTTGCATTTCATTTCAGACCGCATTGTTTTGGATAAATTTAAATTATTTTATTAAATACCAAGTTGCACAACATATTATCCACGTTGTAACTTGTAAGGGCTATTAGATCCTTCACTCTCCCTATTACATCTTGCACCTCCAATTGTATTCAGAAAAACTCATCCTAAAATACAAATTAACATTCTGGAATGAACTTTCCATAATAATGAAAGGTACAAGATGCAATTGTGGACGTCCAGGAAACAAATGTCTGTTGTAAGTTTACAAGATCGATTGCTTAAATTGAAAAGGTCCAGAGAGCGCATTATAGAAGATCACGAATTGAAAGGGAGTATACATAGCTTAACTAAGAAAATACCACTATTGATGTTTAACAATCAATGTTTAAGAAGACAATAGTTTCCTGCTTAGTAGCGTTAAGTTCGTTCTCTACTTCTCCGTTGATTTACTTTAGAAGATGTTGGACGAATTAAGAATCAAAATTGATAAACAAGAACATAATTGTAATAATATTTCTATACATTTATCAGTCTCTTGTTTAAATGATACCAAGCTATTAAAACAACAATTAAAAAAAAGAGGAATTATTTGGTTTTCACTTTAATTTTCTTTGAGTAGGAAGGGGGCCCACACTAGGAGCAGCACCACTTTGCCCTAAGCAACATGCTCCTTTTCCAACAAAATAAGTCCAACATTCCCCCAATAATTTCTCTAGTGTTTTGGGGGCGTAGAGATTAAAAATGTTAGCAAAACACATCACCTCAAATCTGCAGAAACTAGAATACAAATTTGCCAAAATGCCACACCTGGGCAAAATATTTGGCAAAATGCCACGGGAAGCAAAATATTTGGCAAAATGCCACGGCACATACTTCGCTGCACTCCAAGGCGAATTATGTGGCTGATGTGGCTCTCCCTTTTTGCCACGTGGCGACGCACGATTGGTTACCTGTGTAATTCGCCATTGCAGTCAGCGGCCTACGTAATTCGCCCACCCTGGCAGCGAGTTTGGTTCAACAGTTACCAGCCCAATGAAGCCACTGCATGCGCGACATGTCAGCAATGGAATTCGCTAACTCATGTAGCGAAATATGTGCCGTGGCATTTTGCCAAATATTTTGCTTCCCGTGGCATTTTGCCAATTTTTTTGCCCAGGTGTGGCATTTTGGCAAAAGTCTCGCAAGGAACTTCACTAAAAATGATATGGTATATTTATTAACATCCTGGCCAAGCTTTGGAATTACGCAAGAAAAAGAAGAGAAGAATAGGCATGTCATATAAATGCGTGTATAACAAATTTTGAACATCCGTTACAAGAAGAACCCTCTTCCCTGGCCCAGCGTGACCCCTGTCCCCATCCCTATCCCTCACCACTAATTTTTTTTCTATGTTACATACTTGATTGGGAACAGATACATCTTTATAAGATAGCAAGCTATGCATATCAAAGCTTGAGTCACCTTTGAGGGGTATCCCAATCAAACCTGGGCTGTGAAAAGACATCATAATCAATTAGCCTAGTATCAACAACGTTATCAACTGTTTGAATGCCCTCCAAAAGAGTTGGTTGAAAACTATCGTTACTTGAAGGAAGTAATTTATACATGACTAATAATCCAAGAGTGAATATAGCTTGCAGCTTCGTAGAGTCCCCTTGAACTGAGAAGAATAGGAGCATGGCAAGTAGGAACAGATCCACACAGAAACGCATGATGCAAATTACAGTGTCTATTAACCTCCCATCGTTGCCTGCGGGGAAGCCGCGAACTCGATACACAAACAGAAAATTGTACTTGTCAACCACATATCTATACCCAAAATAAACAGCACCAACAGGGACCACAAGGGGATTAAATGAACAATATACTAGAGTCAGGGCAAAAATTGTCAAATTAAAGGCGTAATACTGTGCAAAATCGAATGTCTGCTTGGGAGCAGGCGAGCTTCCAGTGATTGGATAAACAAAAAGATCTTGTCCCTCAACATTATCCCCATTGGCAATATCATAAGCATTGTCATGCATCAGTGGCCTCTGAAGACTATTATGATTATCAATGCCCTGATGTTCTAAAGGGTATTCTTCACTTTGTTCGGGCACCAATTGAAGCATGTCATTCTTCCTAAACTTCTGAATGTTTCTTTTGATCCAAGGAATGGGTGCCAAGAGATCATAAGAAATCCCCAAGAAAGTGCTTGTGATCAGAAATGCAAGTGAGGAGAGGCATGACTTGGACAGGAGCGAAGCACTCATATACTGCTCAATCCTCTTGCAATCTTCTCCATCCAAATAGCACCGCCCCATCTTCAAGATCGTACTCTCTAATGACGATTCCACCAAACCCCTCAAGAGAATGAGATTCACAAGGAAGAAGCAAACCATCTTCATGAGTGCGGCTCTTTGCTCCCCAGACACTGTCAAATGCCGTTCAAACTTCGAGAGATACGAGAGAGCCGAAGGGATCACTATATACATGCTAAAAAATATGATCACATTGGGTAAAAACTGAAAAATAAGGCTTGCAAGCCAGCTAGAGCTCTGCACCCAAGCCAACCACAGCTGCGCATTATCCATAGCCTCAGCATTGATAATCCTCCCAGCACTCTTAGCAGCACTGATCACCGCAAGTGGCGAGCTGAAGAACAAAAGCATCAGCAACAAACAAGTGTTCACAAACACCCGCCGCAGCTTCAGCGACATCCTCGGCGTCCCCATGTTCTTCCAATAAATGTCAGTCGCCAAGGGAGCACCCTCAACCTTCCACTGATTCCGCCGCAACCGCAACTCCATAACCGAAAAAAACTTGCCAATCCTCCTCCTCTTCTCATTCTGAAAATCCTGAACAGCCTTATTAGCAGTATACACATCCCTAAACATAACAAATGCAACACCAGCACCGGGTGCACGCCCTTCTTTATAATCAGCCAACTCACTCTCCAACTCAGCCCTCAACTCCTGCAACTTCCTCAATCTCTCTTCATCACTATAACCAAATCTCCTCATAAAATCAACACAAAAAGCCTTCAACCACTTCCAACAACAAACCACCAAACCCCACCATCCGGTGGGGCCACCACGGCCACCACCATCATCATCGCCATTGTCCTCCGGCAAAAGCCGAGAGTTAATCCTGGCCACCAGCCACGAAATCTCGTCCCTCACACGCAACAATTCATTAGCTAAATCATCCAACGCACACAAGTCCATAGGCACAATAACCTTATAAACCTTTCCAGGGTACCTATACTGAAAATACTCATGCAACACTACCCTATCAGCACCTATGATTTTGGGCAAGCCCTGAACCATAATAGAGAATATAGCAGTGGAATTCACGGTGGGATCGCTCAAATTACCGTACCCGTCTCTGAGCCGCGTAATCCGAAGTCTTTCTTCGGTAGCGGAGATACCGAAATGGACGATAACCGAAACGAGGACGGCGAAGAGGAAGTGGATCCAGAGCAAGGGGGAGCCTTTGGGGATGTGACTGATGGTGGTTTTGGAGAAGCCGTCGGCGAGGGGGGCGGTGCCGGCGGAGAGGTTGAGGGGGAGGAGGACGGCGAGGGCGAGGGCGGCGAGGGAGAGGAGGAGGGCGCAGCTGCCGCCCTCGATGAGGAGGAACTGCGCGGCGTCGGCGCCGCAGTGTCGAGCGATTTCACGGCCGGTGGCGTGCCAGACGGCTAGGAGCTTCGAGGCGAGAGCGGCGGGGTCGGGCATGCGGCGGTGGTCGCTGCGTAGCTTCACGAGGAGGAAGATCAGAAGGCAGCACGCAGAGCCGATCGCGGATATGTTGAGCAAGTAGTCGATGTTTACGTACCAGGTGCCGAAGGGGTCGCCGTCGTCACCGGATGACGACGGCGGCGGAGGGAGGGGGTCTCCCATCGGAAATTAGGATTCTCTGAAGTCTAAACCCGAATTTCGCGGAGTTTTGTTGAGAATTGAGTCAAATTCGGAATGGGTTATCGAAGGAATTTGAAGTTGGTGTTCGTTAGGGTTCGGGTTGGGAGGAGAATTGATGGAAGAAAAGAGATTGAAGAAAAGGAAAGAAAGGAAGTAGGAGACACGAAACATGGAATGTTCAATTTTCTTTTGTAATCACTGTACTTTTCTGTTCTGTTTTTGTTGTTGCCTTCGCGGCTCCGTCTGCCAACTTGTGTAGAACGATAGATCAACCTTTGTCCTTTCCTTTGAAGAGGAAGCTTGATTCCATTTTAGGAGAAAAAGGTAAACTTTATAGAGGTTAAAATAATTTATATTTTTTATTATATTTACTTAGATGTTTTATTATTTAAAAAGTTTTATTTATTTATTTATATTTTAAGTTAATCAAAATAATGATTATCTTTAATTTCGAGAACCATTTTGAACATTTCCCGAGATTTATCCAAGAAAATAAATTTATCTCATTACATTTTTTACATGAAAATTATGAAACTCAAATGGTATTATATTTGATTGTGAAAATTTGGAATTAAGTTTGGAGGAATTGCAAAAACTTATTAGCTAATTTCTTATAGTAATTTAATTAGCGGTATGAGAAGTTATCTAATAACTCAAATGATATTCCCTTGAAAAGAATGTACACCCCTTAATTTGTGGGACTTAGAATCAAGTAAAGGGTGTGAATTCCTTTTATTTGTATTAACCACTTTTGTGCTTCAAACAAAGAAAAATCTAATCATCAAATTCTAAAACAATTTGAATTAAAAAAATATGATCAAATAAAAATGACCATATATATATAACCGTGTAAAAAATGAGTTTCACAAATCATTTAAAAGAGAATAGATTTTTGAATTTTTTGGTTATTCATTGGACCACTTTTCACACAATGTTCATTATTTTTATGTTTTATTTTTGTTTGAACATTAGTTGTAAGTTAATTCTATAATTTTTATACAAGTGAATTTAATGAGACAAAGTAAAAAAAAAATAGTTTAAAATCATGTTAAAAAAATCATTATTAAAAATATCATTGTCACTAATTTTAAGAACATAAATAACTGAATGGAAGTTTTGAAAGATAAAAGATCAAATTGAATATAATTCAAAACATAAAGGACTAAAAATGTCTTTTAGCCCAAACATTACTTTCAGGATTTATGTTTTGATAAATTTGGGAAAATAAAAATATTTACTAAATATATAAATGACTAAATTGTGTTTGTAATCCTTCTATAATATCAAATCCATTTTATGTCCCCGAGTTTTTAGTAAAAAATATTTAGTCTCATTTTTTTAGATTATGCTATTCCAGTTCTACAAGCAAATCTTCATCCATTGTCTGTCAATTTCTAACATTTACTGTGACATAAAGTTAACTAAGACGAGATGGCAAATGATATGCTCATTTTTTTGTGTTGACTGTAACGCCACGATGTCTAGATGCTAACATTGAACTCAACTTTCTCATTGGTTAGAATTCTCACTGGCCAAAATTCTCTACAGGTATCCTTTTTCAAGACATCAACAATCAGTCTAACTGTTTTTATGATTGTTGGTTGTTCCTACAAATTAATATGAGATTTTTCAGTATATTTTGTCCTTACTCACACGATTCCTGGAAAACTTTCCAAAAGGTCACCATCCCAATATCGGTCAAAGTCAAGCGCGCTTAAGGTATAGTTCTTAAGTGATTAACTATCAAAAATTATATGTATCTTGATGGTATATGTAGTACTAATTAATTCGTTTAAATCATTCTCAACTGTATAGTCCTACATCTGTACAACCTTTGGATCCCTCTCATTCTGATGTGATTAGCTCAAGGGGTTACACTGACCAAATCAATGACTTGAAGAATGTGCAAACTATGCGAACTACTTCTAAATCCTCAACACCTTTTGGTTCTCCACCACATGAACCCTAATCAACGACAAATTGACGAGTGACATGTTGTAACCAAAGACATACAAGATTTTTAACCTCTCAAAGATTTCATAGTTTTGATGATAACAAAGATATTAAACTTTGATGATGTGGTGAGTTATGTAGGAAATGTCATCCTTGTAGTTTGAGCCCCTTTTGTTAACCCAGTTCCCATACTTTCAAAAAAAGTAATCTGATGAAATGAGACATCCCTCTTTATTTTTACACCCCCTCTCTATCTCCTATATCCGTTATTCAAGGAAATGTCATGTGTCCAATGCATAGAAAGGTAGAATGCTTTGAACATAGATGTACATTTTTGTTGATCTTGCATCCAATACACATAAGTGGACTTTCGCTCAATGTTTTAAGAAAGTAGTGTCCAGAGTGCTACATAACTAAACATGTGCCCAAAGGTTTCATGAAATATCAAGTATCCAATATATTGCTTTTTCATCAATTGTTTACTAAAAAACTTACACTTTGATTTATAAATTTGCTTAAATTTTTCATCAAAAGCTATCACGTGACCAAGGGCAGATTCAAGGGAGGCAGGCAGAGACCCTAGCCCTCCCTTTATCAACACTTTCTTCATATATAAAAAATAAAAATTACACAAAAAATTATTAATGGGAAAAATAATAAAAAAATACTTGAAGTTTTGATAATTTTATACTTATAATAGATCTTATGTCTAATTTCATTCATAACATTAATAGTAAATATTTATGTGAAAATTATTATCTATTAAATAATTACTTATTAAAAAATTAATATTTAAATAATTATGTAAAAAAATATAGCTCCCTCTTTGATGCATTTTTGGATCTATCCCTCCATGTGACGCTATTACAAAACAGGTTTTTTACATCGGTTCTACAACGCATTCGACGTCGGTTCTCCAACCGTCTTTGTAGTCAGCATCATTGAAAAGTAAGACTTTCGACGTCGATTATTGAACCGTCTTAGAATGTCACATTCTAAGACGATTCTAAGCCTACAACCGACTTAGAATTCGTCTTTGAATTTTTTTTTTACATCATTCTAAGACGGTTATTGGAAAGAACCGTCCTAAAATGTCACATTCTAAGACAATTATAGGTTACAACCGTCTTGAATGGGACATTCGAAGACAGTTCTTTGCCCATAACTGTCTTCGAATGGGACATTCCAAGTCAATTATAGGCTAAGAATCGTATTGGAAGTTTACTTTCTAAGATGATTTTCCAGATAACCGTCTTAGAATGTCTTTTTTTAAATTAAAAAAAATGACGATTCTAAGACGATTTTTTTAGCAAAAATTATCTTAAAAGTTTACTTTCTAAGACAGTTTTCCAGATAACCGTCTTAAAATGTCTTTTTTTAAATAAATAAAAAATAGAGGATCCAAAGATGATTTATTTTTTTTTTGCAAAAACTGACTTAGAAGTTTACTTTCTAAGATGGTTTTCTAGAGAATCGTCTTAGAATATCTTTTTTAAAAAATTAAAAAATTTTAACACATCAATTATTACATTATACATAATTGAGTACACAACGAAGCTATAGAAGATAATCTTATTCCATAAATTATGATAAAATTGTCAAACAATTAATAAATAAATAGTTAAATCAGTAAACCTATTGATTTTATCCTTAAAAATAGCTATTACAATGACAAAAGATGATTAGTGTTAAAATACATATGATGAAAGTAACAAGCACAACACAAGTAGGCATATGGATCAACTTAGACGCAAAAAGAATGTCCAAATAAATAAGTTATTGAATGTTGAAGCAGAATATCAGGTTGGCTTACTTTATTTTTTCCCCCCACTCTGGCATCATATGATTTGGTTAAGAGGATGTTTGATGACTTGATATTTCCATGAGAAACATTAGGCCCTCGTGAATGTAGGTACTTAATGCCACGGGCAGCTCCAATGATCTCACTTCCTAATTCAGTGGTGTCCTACCAACTCCTTTGTTTCCTTTAAACATCACAAACATCCATCATGAGAAGCATAATGAGATTGTGGCAATATGAAAAAACTTTAAGGAATATAAATATATATTTTTTGAAGGTGCAGTATAATTTACTTTAAGAAATGATATATAGTTATAATTATAATAACAATAATAGCATTCTAAAGATAATATAATTTATTAAATTCTAAAATAATAGCATAGCCATAATTACAATAATTAATATAATTTAATTTAAATTTTAAAATAATATTAATCGTTATAATTTATATTCACAAGTGGTTAATTTAGGTGATAATAAGTTCAAGTCATTTAAGCAATTTTGTTTTTTTAACATTTACACTAAAATGAACCAAAGAGCTCTTGTTAGTATATAAACATTATATCAAGAACAATTTGGACTTTATAGTATGTTTAGATGCAAGGGTTTGGCGAGAAAGGGGAGGGTTAATTTTATGGTTTTAAATTGACAACTATAAAACATTTTTAAATACAAATAAGCGAAGATTGAAAGGTTACATGGTAATACTTCATCTTTATTTCCCCTTTCATTTAAAATAATACAATGTTACTTAACCATCATTTCCCTTTCCCAACTCCTTAATCCAAACATACTCAAGGTGCAATTCCTTGACAGTTTTTGCTAAATAGGAATTAAATAATAGAAAGAGAATTATAAAATAGAAGAGTAAGAAATCCTTGTAGCTTTGGAATAGCACCATATTTTGTCATTAATCATCTTGCTTCTAGATCAGCTTTATATGTTCACACAAGTTTAATTTGAGTGCACATTTGGTAACATTTTTTAGGGAAGAAATAAACACTATTTCAAAAGCTCTGTCAATAAATTGGTATATGGAACATATACAATAAAACTTTAATCGACCCATTTTGAGACTAACCCCATGCCATAAAAAAATTGATTCCTTTTATCAAAAAGTAAAAATAAAAAATTTGATTCCAGTTTTCCTATGAATTCAACATCAAAACCCAATCATAAGTCCAATCTACATCACTTCATCCACTGCCATCTTAAAACCTAGAATGCAACTCCTATGAATTAATAATAAGTGTGGCACCTAATTCTTTGTCACCTACATTTATAACCAAGAAAATTTTCAATCAAAGTGAAGTTAGAAAATAGAAGGGGGAGGAGGAGAATATTCATTACCTGAAACCTAAAAATTGAGGTAATCCAATCAAGTATATCATTCACTTTTTTAAGCCTATCCATAGGCATTGTAGAATCATGATGAGAAGCATCAGGTCTTGCACAAATTATCGGCATTGGAAAATTATCCACTCTATATAAAGCAGTAATTGCTGCTTTGATCTTTAATTTTCAACAAAAAGAAGAAAAAAAAAAGCAAATTTAAAATTTAAAATTCCAGGGCTATTATATAATTAGCAGAAGCAAAACAAACAATGCCTATATCCCAGACATACAAACCCCAGGAAGTTCCATGATTGTTGGTTTAACACCAACAACATATAATGGAAGGATGTTATAGTGTTCATATTGTCCCCTTGTATGCTCAACATCGTCAGCATACCTTCTTGTCTGACAATAAATAAAACAACATCCTTAATCGATGTCTGAATAAGCTTACAAGTATTCTACAAATTTTAGTCATGGTAGCCTAATCAAGCAAAACAAACCTTATCATCAGTATTTTGTGGAGCTACCATAGTCTTTAGCACTTCATACAATACAGTGGCAATCTGAACATTCTTAGCCATCTCCTCCCTTAAACAGCAACATCAGAAGAATAAGACATCATAACACAATCGATAAAACTTGAAAGCACAAGTTTAAGATCAAGCCTCACTGTCTTTGGGAAAATTCCCCATCCTGGATTTTCTTTTCGTAGAAATTTTGGTAATAGGTTTGCAGCTCCGTAGCATCACTTCTTTGAACAGATCTTTCAGTAAGCTCCTCTTGTTGTTCTCAACATTGATACTAAAAGCAAGGACATTAAGGTTTGAGGTAGCGGTGACCACAAATGGATAAGTTGATGGGATTACAAATATATTGTCTTCAAACAACTCAGCTCTGTACTTTTGCACTTCCTTAGTTTCCTCTTCATCATGTTGTTCTCTTATGCCAACAAGTTTAATGCTTGCTTCTCCTTCATTAATCACTAGTATCACTATGGCCTTTGAATTGAAGTGTGGTAGAAGAAGAGCTCCCTATATTTGTGAACAAAGAAAAAGTAAATCATTATTTAAAAGTCTCAATAATTAGGTTATCTAAGAAGAGAGTGAACAAAATTGCAATTGTCCAATTCAGTTAGTCTATATGATTTTTCTTAATTTGTCCAGTTCCTTTGATATTTCCACAATCACTCCCTTTTGTTGTTTCTCCTCTCCACCAAATAGAACCATGTTTATCTCCTCAAATTCACTCTATAAAATCAAGCATGTTTACAAGCAAATATAATGATAATAATAATATTTGATTAGTGTTTTATTCACAGAAACAATTAAATGGAAATGTTAAATAAAGGTTGCATGGTTTGCTTACATTGAAGGAGACCTCCAGAATATTCTCGCTGAAGCCTTGCAAGTTGAAAATAATAGGAATACTTCTAAACAACCAAGAGGGGCGGTGAATTGGTTGAACCTTGGTAATTTAAAATTTTCAAATCAGAGTTTTTCCACAGGATCTTTATCACTTTAAAATTGTTTTCAAATCAACCAATCTTATATTCAATCAAATTCCTCAGTCAAGAAAATCAATAGACAATTGAAATCTTTTATGTGCAAGTAAATTGAATCAAACACCAAAGCAATAAGAGATGATGCGAAGAGAATAGAGATCAGCCACAATTTTATACTGGTTCACTTCAAACACTATAAAGCTACATCCAGTTCTTCCACTCAACACTATAATGGAGTTCCACTATTGCAAATAATATTCTTACAAGATATTACAAGCATCTCTTTATCAACCCTAGATAAAGTTTAGAGATCTAAAACACTATTAGACCCTTAGAGACCAAACCCCACTGAGAACTCAACAACCTCTAGAGAAATCCTATCTCTAGTTATCATGCAAGAAACCCATTTACAAATAGCCAATCTTTACAGAATTTGAATAACTGTGTTACAACAACAAAGATTAAGGAAAGAAGTCAACTGATGATTCAATGAATGATGCACATATGAATGTCTAATCAGGTGGTATGTTGAAACAGAATCAAAATTTTACTTCCTTAAAACTTCGTAAAGAATCTTCTTGCTTTTTCTTCAATTTAACACCTCATGAAAATATATTGAAAGCAAGAACTTTATGAACCCAGAGAATCACTAAAGAGTGTTTGAAAAGCCTTTGAATGCTCAGTAATACGAATTGGTCAAGTCAGAAAAATAGCTGAGCCAAAGGTCTATTTATAACAAACATTTATAACCGTTGGTAATCAATTAAATACGCTCCTGTAATCTATTCTTTTATCCATATAATCAATTAAATCAAGCTTGTAATTGATTAATGTGTTCATATGAATTCTGGGTTTAGTTTTCAATCAAAATAATCGATTATTACGATGAGTAATCGATTACACCAGAAAGATGTCCAATAAAGAAAGCACTGTGTAATCGATTACTTCCTTTGGTAATCGATTATACCAGGAAGATATATAAAACCAGTTTTAACTATGTAATCGATTACAATCATTGGTAATCGATTAAGACAAAAAATCATGTAAGCATAGCATAATGATGTAATCGATTACTATCTTTGGTAATCGATTAAGACAGAAAGATGTTTTCTGATATTAGCTGATGTAATCGATTACAGTTCAGTGATAATCGATTACAATGTTCATCAAGGCATTCTAAAAAGTGAATCAAGTGAAAATAATCGATTAACCCGACAAGTAATCGATTACATTGTTCATGAAAGGTTTTCCAGAAAATACTAAGATCAAAATAATCGATTGTTTTGTTAAAATTATCGATTATTACAGTAAGAAACTTATTTTTCCAAAACCTTATGATTTGTTTTAAAAACTTATGCAATTTTGTGAAGGCCTTGTGAACTCTTCCTCATAACAACATGGATTCAATAAATGATATGAATGCAATGCATTTGGATCACCAGAAAAGCTTTCTTCCTTTTACATTCAATCACAAATTAATCTTCAAGGCTTTATGGCATGTTGAAAGTTCAAAACCTTCCTTCTTGAATCAATTCATCCTTTGTGCTTCAAATGGCTCCCCCTCAATTCAACACAAGTAGGATTATTGATTTTGAGTGCTAGATAGGAAGAAATTCTAGACAAAGAGTAAAGATAAAGGACTTTGGAAAAAAACTAATTAGAAGAAGAATTAATTAACTGATCTGTTATAAAGAAAGGTCTTGATTCATGCATTGATGCATCCCGATATTTCCTTATGCTTCTAACTACCTTGATAGCCACATATTCTCTGGTTTCACAAATGATATATAAGGTTATAATTATTTTTTAGGTAACAGAATACCAAAATTTCTTCAAAAAGAAATTTGAAAAATTGTTTTATTTTCGTTATGCCTAGAATACCCAAGTTACCTTATCATTGGCTTTTGCTTCTTTAGGTCCTAGACCACTCGAAAATAAAACCAAAATATTTATATTAACATATATAGTATTCCACTAAACATATAACATTGAGAACATAATATAAATGATAGATTAAATTCCTTCCTCACCTGTGGTCCCATTATATGAAGTAGATGCTAGTATGTGAGGCAAAAAAATTAAATTATTGTAGTTTTAATAAAAATTTACCAAAACACTGCTGCATGGAAACTTATTACAAAAGTATGGCTGTCATTTGCGTCTGGGCATTACGTGTTGAATCACGTCCAGTATGGACGTGTTCAAACACGTCGAGGCATGGCATGATAGGGGAGGCAAACACGTCTATGGTAGACGTGATCATGTCACCAAATACGTCCTATATGGACGTGATTGTGCAGTGCTACAGACACGTCCTGTAGGAACGTGATCGTGCCACTTACAGCTTGTCCGGACGGGCTGCGGTTTGTATGATCAGCGGTGCCGAGGTGCATGAGTGAATGGGTTGCCGAGGAGCATGCATGGTGAGTGAGTGGCAGAGGTGCATGTATGGTGAGTGAGTGGTCGAGGTGCATGAGTGGGTTAAATTTTGGAAAGGAAGGATGATAATTTTATGATTGGGGTACCATGAGTGCTTATAATCTTAGTTTCCGAGATGCTGAGATGTCGCGGGGTGTGAGTGATGGTGTAGCTGAAGGTGCGGAGTTTGCCAAGGTAATTGTATAACAAGTGAGGAAGGGCCGAGATATCCGAGGGCTGGGTGTATGGTCGGTTTGCATGAGTGACCAGGGTCATGGTTGGCCGGGGTCAAGTATGGGGTGTGGTCGGACTTGCCGAGTGTAACACCCCGTGTGCACCCGGTGTATTATCATTATGATTATATCAGAATTGGCGCTTAATCACTTTAATTAAAACTTTGCGGAAGCATAATCAAAACCATATTTCTTGATTACATTATGTATGGAATAAGAACATCTCATAAAACGACACAAGCCCCTGCTCTGATCCAGATGACAAAACACAACCATAGGCAGATGTACATAGATATCTCAACAGATATAAACAGGAGAAAATATCATTACATATCATACTGGTCGTGCACAAATACATAATATGACACTCAAAGTGTCTATACAAAAGAGTAGGCATACTTTGCCTTGATCTCAAAGATCCTTCCTCACACGAGGGCATATATATATATATCATTATAGCACACACACATTTTCCCTCAACAGGGTACAAAACATCATGAACAGACTGAGCCACCCGGCTCTCACAGCTGCCACACGGCTGAGCAATCACTGTCTCTACTGGGGCCTTCCGCCCTGAGACCGCTCATCTCTGCCAGAAGCATCACCTGAAAAACAAAATCCCCACACGGGGTGAGA
>PYAF01000552.1:1403878-1427679 GCA_007407185.1 Glycine tomentella
AGGAGTTATGCTTCGAAGGAATGCAACATAATCATCAACATGAAAAGATCCCTATCTCTGGTAGCTAGGAAATAGCTTATGGAACTGCATGTGCTAAAGCAATCCAGGCAAACTTCTTCCTAAAGTAGTTTTGCTACTATTCAATCAAATAGTCTCAAATGAACCTTTCACCCTGCACGAGTAAAACTGTAAATGACTCGGAAACTTAGAATACAAAATTTAAAGAAATAAACTTTTGCTTCATTTGTTACTATATATAAAATAGTTTAAGCAAACATAGATACAAGATTAAAGTTTAAGAAATGGATAGTTATAATTAACAAATTAGTAGATTTTTAAAATTTAAAAATGGACAGTTTAAATTAAATTATTGGTTTGTTAAAATTTTAAAAAAATTAGCAGTTTTCATTTGACAGATTTTTAAAATTTTAAAAAATAAGCAGTTTCAATTAACAAATTGGTAGGTTTTAAAATTTAAAATGGGCAGTCTTAGTTAACTAATTTGTATGTTTTTAAAATGGCCATACCAGTACGACTATGCCCGCTGCACCAAGTCCGGCCATAACCACAAAACCATGTAAACACCTCGGCCCCTCTGCAGGACCTGTTATACTCACCCACTCGGCCCATTTGTAAATACAGTTATGCTTACCATAACTCATATCTCGGCAAACATGCAAAGCCAGGTCATACCGTATGCCATAACCATGACCCCGGTCACTCATGCAAAACCGACCCTGGCCAACCATGACCCCGGTCACTCATGCAAACCGACCATACACCCAGCCCTCGGATATCTCGACCCTTCCTCACTTGTTATACAATTACCTTGGCAAACTCCGCACCTTCAGCTACACCATCACTCACACCCTGCGGCATCTCGGCATCTCGGAAACTAAGATTATAAGCACTCATGGTACCCCAATCATAAAATTATCATCCTTCCTTTCCAAAATTTAACCCACTCATGCACCTCGGCCACCCACTCACCATACATGCACCTCTGCCACTCACTCACCATGCATGCTCCTCGGCAACCCATTCACTCATGCACCTCGGCACCGCTGATCATACAAACCGCAGCCCGTCTGGACAAGCTGTAAGTGGCACGATCACGTCCCTACAGGACGTGTCTGTAGCACTGCACAATCACGTCCATATAGGACGTATTTGGTGACATGATCACGTCTACCATAGACGTGTTTGCCTCCCCTATCATGCCATGCCTCGACGTGTTTGAACACGTCCATACTGGACGTGATTCAACACGTAATGCCCAGACGCAAATGACAGCCATACTTTTGTAATAAGTTTCCATGCAGCAGTGTTTTGGTAAATTTTTATTAAAACTACAATAATTTAATTTTTTTGCCAATATGTGATGGATTTTACTGTTCCAAGATAAGAATCAAATTTCTCCCTGGGAAGCAGACCCAATACTCTGCACCATTATCATAGACACTAAATATGTAAAATTTATTAATTTACAAAGACAAATATTTGAAGATTAAAACATACTAATCCATCAAAGCAAGGGCAAATGTATGTAACATGCACACTCAAGGTATCAATCTCTGACCTTAGTGGTGGAAAATGTGTAGGTTCTGAAGGATTGCCCAAATCCTATATGCAAATTTCACCATCCTCAACCCGAGATGCAATAAGATTTGGTGCAATGACATTAAACTCGAGACCACAAGCCTGAAACATAAAAATATAAGATGTCATTTTAAATTAAGCAAACAATATATATGGTCAAGAACAAAGAACAATTAAAAGTCAACAGGTTGGCTTATAAAAGCAAAGCAGAACTTATTGGTCGTTTATGCCTTACAAGGTGTCCAACAAGAGAACTTTGATTTGACTTTGAGCTGATAAAAGTTATCAAAATAAATAAATAAACTCATTGGATAGGCAAAGTAAAAATTGTATATGAAACTAAAAATCATAACTTGAAGAAATTAAGCTATGAACCAAAATATTCAGAATTACTAAATATTTTATCAATAATGCACCATTTATTTACTCCAACATAAATTATTGCCTTTCTCCATTATCATGACAACCACTTAAAATTTGAAGAGAACTTGATTTTGAGGTACCATAGCTCAGATATAAGGGATTGCCAATATAAGATCATCATTTTTTCGCATCGACAGACAATGTCATCCATCTATAATTGCTCAAATATGAAAATGAGAAGGGTAAAGATGTCTTTAAATTGGGAAAAACATGTGTGACATTGAATTTACATAATAATATTTGAATAATTATGCACAAAGAATGTAAATTTCAGGACTTAATCATTATAATTTATATATTTATTAGGAACCCTTCATCTCCTAATCTTCCACAATTATGTTACACAAAGAAACCACTAGACCCAGTGGCTAGTGGCAAGGAGGGAGAATGACCTGTAACACAAAGCTCTTTCCACTTGATGCATCCATTATTGTTTCTTTTTATTAGACAACATTCATAATTCATCATATTTTTATTTTCCTTTTCTACAAGCAGCCAAAGATTAGTTTTACAATGTTGGATTTCAAATTTTATTTAAGGCTTAGTTAACACCTTCTGAATGCTTGCTTCCATTAACAACTTCTGATACTCATGCAATATATAGGTAATGGGTTTGCTAGAGGGAGAGAATCTCACTACCATAAAGCCCTTAGCTGGGTAAAAAAAGCAATAATACCCCCACAAAACCATGTTCAGGTCAAATAAAAATTACAAGAAAAAAAGGAATTATTGCCCAAGACATTCTTGGTTTATGAAAAAATCAAGCCAATATTCAAGTCAATTAGTGTTTGAACATCATTAACCAATTGAGTCGTAAGTTGAGTTCTTTCTAAACTAGAAATATCAATATTAAGAATTCCTTCTGCATGAAGAAATAGAAAGTTCCTTAGAATTCAGTGATCAAGTAAAATCATGCCAATCACTTCCCCATGAAGAAAATCAAAACATGTTCGCATATAAGAATGTTCCTAGAAAATATGAATGAGTCAAGGAATTGGTTAGAGGAAAATGCAAGGAAAGGAAAAGGAATTCTAATTAATTGGATGATACAACTGAGAAAAAAGGTTTATATATCATTTGTTTGTTTTATGTAGTTGGAATGATGGAACCAGAGTAGGGTAAAGAAGATTTTCTCAGTCACAACATATAAAATAGTGCTATCAGGTTGCAATTTAGAGTAGATTACTCAAGTAATAACTTTTACTCACTTAGATATGTATGGATAAGTTTAAATCTGAAATTTCTAAAGGAATCATCACCCTTCATAAAACTTTCTAGTAAAGGAGCATCTTCCACAGGAGTATTCATCATATAGTATAGTGCTAGACTATATGTAGTGGAACCTTGAACCTGGTTCATAGAAACACTTCATTAGTGTTGTGCTCAATTTTATGTAACAACCTAAGCACAAGAAGACTATAAATTTACCTAAATGTTTATAATGAATAAGAACTCGGGTCCTCCCTATGCTACATATTTCTACAAGTAACAAATTCATAGAAATATAAATAGACACTGGCCAATGAAATGAAACAGCTAAAAAATGCTCATCCAAAAAAACTTGAAATTAATAGAAATATAAATACCCAAAGTAATTGCTGCAAGTAAAACTCAGATATTATTATGCTTTGCCATAAACTTCTGCTTTGAGCATGTTCAGGCAATCACCTCAGTTTGGGTCAAACACCAAATCATTTATAGTCAAATTAAAACACTCAAAATGACAATTTTTTTTTGAACATAATAAGAATTACACAAGCAGGACAGAATATGAAAAAATGTTGAGTATAAATAAATAAAAAGGCACTCATATGGTGACCTTCACATAATAAGACAACTAAATGATACATATGATTTTTCCTTTTTCAACTTAAAAAAGAATACATAAATGTGTTTGATAGAACACATTATTTTAGAATTCTGGGGTTAAACATACACCTGCCAAACATGGACTGATGAGTGGAAACATTCGAGCATGACAGAGATGATGGATTCACGTTGTGGCTCCGATTTCCATAGCAACAACTCTTCTTCTCCCTCCATTCTTTGGTCTGCTTCTCTTCAACGTACTCTACTCTCAATAGAAAAGGGCTTCGTTTCTTGTCTTTGGCGCTTACTTGTCGACAAGCGCATCCACCAAAACCCTAGCAGAGTCATGGTTGTCGTCGAGGACATCCTTGTCGATGAGGGCCATGAACTCTCGTGATGCGGCGTCATAGGCATGCGCCACCTCCTCCGCCGTGTCGAAGGTTTCGAGTCAAACAAGGCTTTTCTTGCCGGGATCTTTGATCTCTGCGACATATCTCATCCACGACCTCTTTCTCACATCACGAAAATGCACATCCTTCCAGTCAAAGATGGTGGCACTGTCGTGGGCAATAGCGACGACGGCGTGGCCCTAGTTGAGAGAGAGTGACAGAAGAAGAAGCGACTGATGAGAGAGAGTGAGAGAAGAGGAAGCGAAACTCTGATAGCTAAAGAATGAGAGAGAAGCCAATAAGAGTTAAATACCACAGACATTTTAAAGACGGTCTCGTAACTTTTCCCCAAATCGTCTTTGAACACTATTTTTAAATACGGTTTTTACACAACTGTCTTTGTTCGTTTTGTTTTATTTACAAGTTTGCCATCGCGTTTTATTTTAAAACAGTTTTGGAACAACCGTCTTTAAATTGATCTCGTAAAAAGATGTTTGTGTAGTAGTGTGACAAGCTCTTTTCGGATGCTAAGGTTTAATTGTTTCTATGTTGTTGATTGCATTGATATGCCCTTTATTTTTTTAATATGCTCCAATGTTTGAATTTCAAACATTTTATGAAAAGCAAGAAGTTCCAAAGTATAAGTACAACCTGTGGTAACAAGTAACACTACATTTCAAGGTTCAATACTAAGAGAAGACTCAAATGAAAATAAAAAAATAAAAAAAGGAGTATACCCATTCAAAAGAGTGTCAACATTTTTTAGGGAAGAAATGATGTTTACTTTTTCTATTTTTTCTAAAAAAGTGGACACCTCAAAAAAATAAATGACAATTGGCAGCAAGAGTCATAATGGTAGAGACGACGACAATTAGGGATAGTGATTGATTAATGATAATTGTGATATTTTAAGACGTAAAATTGAATTTTTTTAGAGATTTAATTTTTATGTAATAAATTATTAGAGATTTGATAGTGTATGTGAGATTTTAATGAATTTTTAAGTACACGGTTCAATGAATCTAAGTATTTATGTTGATCCTAAAGTGATTATTAAATGCTCTCACTTTCTCACAATAAATTCTTCTCACTTGATATACTCCCTCCTCTCCCTCTTGGACTCTCTCTCTATATACTCTAAAATGGCAAAATCAGTAAATGAGAAAAAATTGTTATTAAATGATCAATTTAATATTATATAAAATGTGATTTCAACTTCCAAGTATATCTTATATTGAACCAAAAGAAAAAACCAGCTCACACTTTATAGGATCTTAATTTCCTGTGTTCTCATCCTCCCTAATTTTCTTTAAAAGTCAGGATGCACTTAAATATCTCATTAATTATTTGAAATTTTCAATAGGCAGTTTGATCATCATTACTTCAACGGTCGTTAGTTACCACACTAAAACTTTCATTCCGATTATGCTAAATCGAGCCTATAACTAGGACTCTAATTAAATTATATTGTTTGTGATTTTAATTGATTCATTTGGTTTTTTATTTTGGTTGGGAAAAATCGATTCATTTGTTAAATTATACAATTATATATTATCTAAATTATACGTTTAAATTTTTGTTATAATTAAAAACAATAAAAAAGTAATTAAATAATTCATATTATTGAATAATTTTTAAACATATTTTAAACACATACGATCTTGAATATAACAAAAAAAAAATATACATGCTAATAAAAAAATAAACAAATTTTAATTAATTTTACCCCCATTTAATAAAACTATTTCCCAAATACTTTTCATTTAATTGAGATTGCATTCAAGAGAGAATATTCAAATATTACGAAATTGATATTTCAAGTATATCAAATTATGTACCGTACCACAAAAAGAAAATTATGCTTTAACATGACAAAAAAACCCCGAAATTCTAGGATGGAAAATCAAACCCAAATGACTAGATTAATAAAAAAGTATATTATTAAATGATGAATTTAACATCCCCGAAAATCAAAATAAATGTGATGTCAATATCTTCTTTGAATCAATAGCAAAACCAGCTCATATTTGATTATTTTCCTTAACACTTGAATCACAATTTCCTCCCTTCTCAAACGCCACAATTTCCTTTAAAAGTCAGCACACACTTAATTATCTCATTAATTATTTCAATAGACATTTTCATCATCATTACTCCAATGATCATTACCACGTTAGTAAAACCTTCATTCCAGCCATGCTAAGTGGATTCCAAAGATTATGACTCTAATTAAATTTCTCGAACAATAAATAAAAAAGCAGAACAAAATAGGCAAATGAACATAAAATAGAAAAGAAAATAAAAAGAAAATTGGCAAGCGTGTAATAATATTCACAAAATTGAGGGAGAGTTAGTTGGTGTAGATGACCCCTTTTTCTTCGGTGTGTGTCGAGAAGGACAAGCAGCGTAGAGATAATAGAAAGAAAAAGAAAAGAAAAGGAAAGCGGATTCAGTTTTGAGGTCATTTCCACCGATGACTGATCATTAACACCTTTTTCTTCCCTTTCTTTCTTCAATTATCCCAAAACTTTCTTCTTCTTCTTCTTCTTCTTCTTTCCCTATCCCAAAAACGCGTCAACCAAAACACAAAAACCCTATTATCACCACCACATACTTCCCTTTCTTGGATCTGTAGATCTAACGCTATTGCGTCACGTAACTGTTCCTCTGCTCCCTCTGCAACCTAGTACTGCTCTTTCCCACAACTCTCTGCTGTTCTATTACTTGTTTATTAGTAATTTATTTACCCACTTGTTAATTTTATTGTTTTTATATTTTCAGGTGCTGTTTTCACTGAAATTCAACGGTTGAAATTCTTGGATTTTAGTGTTTGGACTTTGATTTGAAACTGATTGTTAACAAACAATAGAATAGGTGTATTATTATTTATTATTTGTTATTAGTTATTAGTTATATAATAATAATAGGTGAGGAAGGGTTTGTGGGGGGTGGGGTTGGAGCATCCATTTGTGGATGTGAAGGAATAGGAGGTTGTTTTGGGGTGAAATGAGGGATGCTATCAAGGTTGATGGACTTTCTGACTGCCTGCTGGCGGCGAAGATCCTCCTCCGACGGCAAGAGTGGTTCCGAGGTTACGGGGCGGAAGGAAGGGCTGCTGTGGTACAAGGATGCGGGGCAGCACTTGTTTGGTGAATACTCAATGGCTGTTGTCCAGGCCAACAACTTGCTCGAGGACCAGAGCCAGATTGAGTCTGGTCCTCTCAGCTTGCTTGAAACTGGCCCTTATGGGACCTTTGTTGGTGTGTATGATGGACACGGTGGACCCGAGACATCGCGCTACGTCTGTGATCATCTCTTCCAACATCTAAAACGTAATGGCTTTTTAGTTTTTATTATGATGACACTCCATGTTGTAGAGAGATTCGCAGGCGTTCTACGCCGTTGAATGTGTATTGCATCAGTTAGTATGGTGGTGTTGATGGCCCCGAAACTTGATGTGGTACATTTTCAATAGCATGGAGCAAGAATATTATTGTCTTGCTCTATGAGCACCTATGAATTTCAGTTGGAAAAAACATGGATATAATTTTGTAGGTGCTGTTCTCCAAACAGAATTGGAGATTCACCTTGATAATTTGCGTAATAAAGGTTTGTATTAAAGGATTATGCAGATTACCGAGTTAAAACTGCAATTCTGATAGGAGAACAGTAAAAATGTACATAAGTTTTGTCCTTTCAGTTCTACTCATTACTCAATGTTAGGCGTGAACATTTGTATTGACTTCTGTGCGTGTATCTTTTTTAAGGATTTGCATCTGAGCAGAAGTCCATGTCTGAGGAGGTTATTCGGAAGGCATACCAAGCCACAGAAGAAGGTTTTTTGTCAGTGGTTACCAAACAGTGGCCCATGAATCCCCAAATTGCTGCTGTGGGATCTTGTTGTTTGGTTGGTGTGATTTGTGGTGGTATCCTCTATATTGCTAACCTTGGTGATTCCCGTGCTGTGCTTGGCCGGGTTGTCAGAGCAACTGGGGAGGTTTTGGCGATCCAGCTTTCGTCAGAGCATAATGTGGCCATAGAATCTGTGAGACAAGAGATGCATTCTTTGCATCCGGATGACTCAAAAATCGTGGTTCTAAAGCACAATGTATGGCGGGTGAAAGGTCTGATACAGGTAAGTTTTTCATGCGGAACTTGGTGATTGTTTTTTGTTTTTAAATAAAAGGCAATCCACATCTTTCCCAAATTCTTCTGTCCTTTTGCTTTTGAAATTGGAAAATTTAATTTATTGTTTTCAGTCTAAAAACTTGATGTTGATGTGTTATTAAACTACATATTGTCAGTATATATATATATATATATATATATATATTTTACAATCTTTGATGTTGTAGCCTTGTGCAGCCTATTTATTGGTATAAAGGATTTCCATATTATTATATTAGTTAATAGATGAAAGCATCACCTATGATCTTTTTTTGGTAGATCATAGATGTATTGCCTGTGATCTAATATATATTATTTTACAAAATTTGGGTTATTCATGTGTTATTGAGTTTTGTTATATTGATCGTTTTGTTGGCTGGGCTTGTGCTACACTAATACTTAGATTAGTAATATAACTAGGTATTATCGGTTCTTTTTTTCTCGGCTGGGCTTGTGCGACACTGATACTTAGATTCGTAATATAACTAGGAATTATTGGTTCTTTTTTTTCTCTCCACTAAATTAATGCTAGTTTAAGATTTAAAAATTCATCAAAATTTTGATGGAATTCTGCCAGATTCAATTCAAGAATGGTTGTTGGATAAGATATAGCGATAGGAACCACTAACCTATCCAACTTATCCTATAAAAAATTCTATCTTATCTAGCTTTTTATTATATCAAATATATCATATCATATGAATATCCATAAGACATGTTCTTTCTCCTCTCTTCTTTTCCATCAAACCGCTGTATTTCAACTTGATGTTACAGTTCTACCATTCTCCTTGACCTAATACCATCACTATTCTGCTGCTGCTGCTGCCTGTGGGATATCCAAAATTTTAAACTCCTTTCATGGCGTCTTTGTTCAGTTACTTGACTTTGTTTCTTTTTTTCTGTTTGTCCTCTGTTTGCCTATGCTTATGCATCACTTTAGCCTTTTAGTTTATATCTGCTCCATTGTCTCTGCTAGGGCTATTTAGAACTTATTTAGTCTCACTGAATTTTTTCTACTGTTTAGTTCTGCAGTTACTGTAATTTCTTCTAGCAGCTAGCTATTGAGTCAATTATATTAGTTTTTGAGTGAATTCAAGCCTGAATCAGTTTTCCGCTTTTCAGACATGTTTTAGATGGTTTTCTGTCTTCTGAATTCAAATTGGAGGTTATTCTTGCTGGTTGAAAATTCCAAATACCTTTCATTTAGTGAATCTGGAGAAGTTTGGGCCTTGTATGATTGCTTGCCAGGCAATTTTCACTGCCTGTCATTCTAGTGGTTTTCTTCCTCCTTGTCTATGACCATGCAACATTGCAATAGCTTTTATGGTTGTACGTCATTCCAGCTATTTTGTTGAGCTATCTTTCTAACCATGCTTATTTTTGTGTATCACCTCTCCATGATCTCTAATAACAGTGTTTATGATGGAGGTTTTACTGAGTTGTCTTTCCAAGTTTCATTTTGAACCCACCTTATATTTTTAGATTGTTGTCTTTAAATGTTTATTTGTAACAAAATAAAAAGCCTTGTAAGCTTTATAGCATAAAGAGGAGTGCTAGAATATGAGGATTATTCATGTGTTCAAAATCATGTTATGTTGCTAGTCTTGTTGAACTGGATTTGTACTAGTACTTGATCTTTTTTGGTAATATGAATTATGAATACTAATAGGTTTTAGTTTTAGTTTTTTGATATCACGTCATACAATTATCATTCAGATATATTTTGTCTATTTTCAATCAAAGCCTTATACTTCCAATGGAAAGAATGCATTAAGAAAGGAAAGAGAACAAAACAAGAGGATCAAGAATCCTCAAAAGGCTTCAAAGACCGCAAGGGAACAGACATCAACTAAAAGAGCAATTAGTCCCCTTTACAAGTCTGACCTAGGAGCATCCTTAGAAAAACCTGTGAACAGAAACTCTCAAGGAGGCTAAGGAGAAGAAAATGATCTCATTACATATAGTTGCAGAGGATGATAGTTATGGCTAAAATTCTAGAATCATGCTGCAGCAAAATACACAAAACTATATCTAAGTGCTCAGTACAAAAGCACTTTTTTTCTTTAAAAAATTATCCTCTCGACCTCCAAAACCTTTACAATAAGTAGAGAAAAAGACTTCCAATTTAGGTAAATACCCTGCAGTGTACACACAGCTTTCATCAAAGCTGCTTGCCTGACAATGCAAAAGAGGTAGCTGTTTATTTCAGAGCTTCTAAAACACTATTGTGTGCAGTCATGAACTAGTGAAAGATAAATTAATATAATTGAATTTATCAGTAACAAAAGGGGGTAAGCACAATGTTTTAAATGAGGAGTGCAGGACTGCTGGGAAGGGTGAGTTGATGCCTAAACCTGCACCTATGCAGCCTCATAGTGGGTTGGGGTGAAACTGCTAAGTACCCAAACCTAGAATGTAACTTTACTAAGTTCATGATTCAAGATCTTCCAACAAAGCAAATGAAAGATACATAAAGGATGCTAATTTCAGTGAATTTTGTCTGTATAATGATATTCAATTATATAGGTTATGTTTGGCCCAACCTTTTTTTTGCCTTAAAAAGTTTCTTCAAAATTAAAGCTCAAAACAAGAGCTTTAAGAATAAAGTAGAAATTATTTGATAATTTTCATTTCTTTTAGCTTAAGAAATGACTTGATAGAGTTGAGAAAGCAGGGATAAAGACAAGAGAACGAGGGGAGTGAGAGTGAGAGATAGAGCAAGAAGAAAGAGAAAGAAGAGACAAGAGAGCGAGTGGGGAGAGAGTGAGAGAAAGAGAGGGGGGAGAGAGAGACATGAAAAGGAAAATGGGGAGAGAAGTGAAACAGAGAGAAGCCAACTTTATTCTAAAAGCTCCTTCAGCTGGCCTTTTTTAAAATGCTACTTGTTTCCCTTTTCCTTTATAGAAATTAATCTATTTAACTTTTTAAGAGCTTTTTATAAAATGTGTTGGCAAAATTTCTTCTTTTTAAGGAGGAAAAAAAAGCTAGACAAACATTTCCTTAAACTTATCATGTATTTTTTTGGTCTTAACCCTCCGGTTCATCAGGGGAAAGGGATCCCTGACTAATCTAGAGTTCGGCCAGGAGGTAAGTAAAGCCTGGTCAAGAATTGTTTCCGCAAAGGATCAAACTCGGTTACTACCCGATCGATTGAACTTTAACTTCAGCACATTAACTACTTGTGTCCAATTACTTGATTAAACTTATCATGTATAATACAACTTAGTTATGAAATTTTTATGTGGCAGATTTCTAGATCCATTGGCGATGTATACCTAAAAAAGGCTGAATTCAACAAGGAACCATTATATGCTAAGTTCCGTGTGCGGGAAGGTTTTAAGAGGCCCATTTTGAGCTCTGACCCATCAATTTCCGTTCATAAACTTCAACAGCATGATCAATTTCTCATATTTGCTTCTGATGGTCTTTGGGAACACTTTAGCAATCAGGATGCTGTTGATATAGTTCAAAACAATCCTCACAATGTAAGATAAATGTACTATATGGTTGTTTCTATTTTGTTTTATATTTTACATTTTTTATTGCTTAGTTACTGTAGTTTTGTCCAGTCATAATTTTCATGCCCCCAATCATTTCATTAAATTTCAAATGAGTTGATTCATGACTTCATTCATTACTCTGTTAGAGCATTTAGTGCTTAATTTTCTTATCACGCTTTCCATGCACTAATAAGTCATTACTATTTTCATAATTTCATATAGGTCATGCTAAAATGCTCTCCTCATGTAAGTTCTACTGGTTACAGTCTTGGATGTTAAAATGGAGAGGCTGTATTATTTATTTTCTAGATATGCAGAAGTGTTTTAAATTTCTTACAATGCTCATTTTTAACGAAATAAAAAGATTTTAAGAGATCAAACACTTTAAAAAGTAGCACCAAAGAGTGAAAGATGGATGCTAGCGTTACATGCTTTATGTTTTGCAGGGAATTGCTCGGAGGCTCATCAAAGCTGCTTTGCAAGAAGCAGCAAAAAAGAGAGAGATGAGGTACTCTGATTTGAAGAAAATTGACCGCGGTGTCCGCCGGCATTTCCACGATGACATCACAGTTGTAGTTGTATTTCTTGACTCCAATCTTGTCAGCAGAGCCAGCTCGGTAAGAGGTCCTCCTTTATCGGTGAGAGGAGGTGGTGTTCCCCTACCTTCTAGAACTTTGGCTCCCTGTGCTGCACCTATGGAAACTTAGTTCAGGTTGATGAAGCTGGCTGTATGATCTGTTATGCTTGTATTTAGTGTTGTACACTTAGCAGACATTGAGCTCTGGTGATCCACCAGATTGTATATCCAATTTAACAGATTGAAAAAATGTTCGGTCAATTAGTACAATGTAACAAGTGACTTGGGGTATGTAGCTTGCGTGCGTATAAAGTACCAAAGCCAAAGGTGACCTTTAATATTTGATCATTAAGAGGCAATCATGTTTACATTGCATCTCATATTTTTCTCATCCAGTGGGGAGTGATTTCTGTAAGTTCATGCACTACTTTGAATGCATAGTTAGTTTGCTCGCGCAATAGGAAAACTAAATAGGTAAGTATCCAAAGTTCATATTTCTTGTTATCCTTATTTCTTTTGGGTTATGTTTGTGATACAAAAGGTTGATAAATATGAATTTTGGATCTATGGTAGGTACGGAAGAGGCGGGTACACTATCTTTTCAATTTTTAGATGGAAGTATCACGTGTTTCTATCACTTTATGTTAGCATATCTTTATTCTTCACACGTAACAGGTTTTTTTTTTTTTATTTTTTATTTTATTATAAATTTAATGTAACTGGATTTGATGATTGCATTAATCTTTTGGCCGGAGATGAAGAATACGTGGCATAATGAGATAAGAAAAGTGAATTGAGTTTTCTATTTTCAAGATTAAGAAACTTTATCCTTTGGTCAATTTTTTATTTAAAGCTTTCAACTTCTCATTTTTAATTCAAATTTTCTGGTGTTAATGATAAACTAAGATATAAAATAATTTAAAAGTTTAGATATAAAAAAATTGAAAGTTTAATAAAATTTGAAACTTTTTGTAGGATGTGAAATTATAATTTGAAAAGGAAAACTTTTTAAGATACGTCCTTTGTTTTAGATGAAATTTGGTGTTTTAATTGATAAATTTTGAATAAAAGGTTTAAAACATTGCAATTAATTTAATTTAATTGAATTTTGGAAAATTGAAGTAGAAAATGACGAGCTTCATATAAATTGATAGAAAGTCCAAATTTATTTAATTTTAAAAGTTAAGAAATTTGGCATGAAAAAATGTAGGATACCAAAATAGCAGAAAATCCAAATTAAAGAAACCTAAAGTGTAATTAAATTAAAATTGTAATAATTTAAATTGTTTTTAAATAATTTATATTTTGTCTAAACTTTAATTCTAAATATTGTTTGATAAATTATTACCCAAATGAGCAATTTCTTCGTTCCTTTGCTATTCTCATTTTTGCTCCTCTATTTGTTTTTTTATGATTCTTTCTTTTCCATTTCCACGACCAATGTTCTCCAAAGTTGGAAGAAACCTTTTAAAAAAAGTTGAAAGAAAGGAATAAAAGTTATAAAACAAATAAGAAAAAAGCAAAAAAAATGAGATTAGAAAATACACAAAGAAATTGCTCTATTTATCTCCTTTTCTCCATCCCCGGCTATGTTTACCCCTGAATCCTAAATTCAATATAGAAAAAAGAGAGACGAATGTGATTCACTTAAGGTCATATTTTACATATGATCTCATTCTCTTGTATTCTCCTCAAATATTCTTGTTAATGCCAAAGCTACTACTGTTATATTCTATCCATGTCGAAGCTGATACTATTATTTTCTAGGCACCTTAAGTCTGTGCTCTTAAAGGAGAAACTATCCATATCAACATGAAATTTCTGTAATCCAACACTGTCAATACTAACAAAGCTTTGTGAACAATCGTATGATTCAACTGATCGCCGAGTCTCTGACTTTGTTATTTGTTGGGATGAGCCAATTGGTGTACGGAATCCCTTTGGAGACTGCTTGTTATTGAAGCTATCATCAGCTGAGTAGAGGGCTTGCTCTAGTTCTTGACACACCTGTGTCATTGTTGGGCGATGTTTTGGTTCTTCAACCACACATCTTAAACCAAGTTGTCCCATCTTTAGCATAACTTCCATGTTGCATGGCTCACTCTGACATAGTAGATTTGCATCTATGATTTCTTCAACACTACCCTTGTCTAAGCTTGGCCTTGCCTGCATGACATACTAATATATTGAAATGAAGTAAATAAACTATAGTTATCATCTTAGTTTATTACCAATAAGTCGTAAGTCCGAGTGGTACTGGCTCGGTCCTTTTAAGCAAGATCTCGGGTTAGAACCTTGTAGATGGTAAAAATGTGGTTGGGAGGGAATATCCCATCAAAGGTGGCTAACCAAGTTTTTCAACAAAGATTAGTTACTGAGAAAGTTGGTGAATACTCCGGACCAATAACATAGTAATAAAAATTTTATCCTAGTTTATTATAATTTGACAAAATAGGACTATAACATAAAGCAAATCTTTGCAATGGAAGATTGGGGGCTTTATGCATTGCTTACCCATTCAATAATATGTTGATTACTTTGGTTTACAGTGGAATCCACCACAGGTCTAGCTGAAACAAGTTGCAAAAGTATGATACCGAAGCTATAAACGTCGCTGAATTTGGTCAAATGAAAGCTTAAACAATAGGCAGGGTCAAGGTACCCTGGTGTCCCTTTAATCTGGCTGCTGACATGTGACTGATCACCAGTTGGCCCTGATCTTACTAGACCAAAATCTGAAACCTTAGCCTCAAAACCTTCCCCTAATAGGATATTACTTGGTTTGATGTCACGGTGAATTATGCTTGGTTTCACCCCTTCATGCAAATAAGCTATGCCTACAACAAAATGTACCAAACAATTCTATTTTAATTAGAGGATTTCTGGTTAAATCAACTAGGGACTAGCACTTAGAGGGTAAACCTCTGGCTGCTCCTATTGCTATGTTTTAGTCTTTGCTTCCAAGTTAAGCTCGTTTCGTTTCCTACAAAAAATCAACATTCATAGCCATACATTAGTAGTGTCAGAATCAAAGATATGAGCAAACCATGAGTTTTCTATTCATGGCTTAAATCCTTTTTAATCAAAAGTGGTCTATGTTTTAATATCTAGTGGGGAAAAAAATCCTTGAGCCTACACATAATAGCTTTGACTACAGTATGGTTTAAGAAGGATAAACAATAAATTTACCCATGATGTACTCAAGCAGTGAACCATTTGGAACATATTCATAGATTAGTATTTTGGCTCCATGTCGTCCTGATAGACATAATTAGACCAAGTTAGCATAAAATTGTGTTGGAATAACTCCCTCTCAACACTGAGAATTGCTGATGCATACATAAACACAGCCAAAGCAATGTGATTTTAAAATGAATATCATCGATATCAAGAACTTCAGCTGATAGGATGACTTTTAGATACTCTCATATTTACTGTGAAGGTAAAAATTGTGCAGATAAGCTTGCCTCTCACGGCACTTGCATACAAGGTTTCTCTTGGTGGGATTTAATACCTACTTTTATTAGGGAGAATTTTTTCTGTAATAGATATGGTGTTCCATCGTTTAGGTTCAGATGATTGTACACGGGTTTGGTTCATGACCACCCTGCTTTTGTTTTCTTTATTCATTAATAATATTTGGGTGTGCTTCAGGTGATACAGTGTTTGGGGTGCCAACCTAGTAGGGATCGCAGACACTATTGTAATGTTGTAGCATGCCTTATTGCCTTAAAAACAAAAAGAACATCAACTGATGAAACAGTTATTTTGACTCCATTTATACTACACAACTAAGAGGGAACTTTTGCCTTTCATAGTCACCTGGTTCTTCACAATATCCAATCAGACCAATAAGATTCCTGTGCCTTACAGCTGAAAGGAGCCTAACTTCTGCCAAGAACAAAGAAAATAATTGTCAAGAATAATAAATTGAATTTTCTTTTCTGTGGGATTCATGATTTTAAATTGCAGTTGTGGTGGAAGTTGCAATTATCGAAACTGCAGGTAGGTGATGTTGCATTATGATTGGAGATAAAAAAGGCACAATATATTTGCGACCACGATTGCAATTTTAAAATCATGATGAGAGGGAGAATTGGCATGAGTCAAACAGACAGAATTGTCTTCATTGAGGCTAACCATTTCGGAATTCTTCCACACTTGAGAATGATTCAGAATGAGCTCTCTTAATGGCTAGTGTTCCTTCTAAGTCAAAGGTTCCTTTGTAGACATTTCCAAATGCACCAGAACCCAGCAAGCAATCTTGGCTAAAATTTTTGGTTGCTCTCTCTAGTTCCTTAAAATCAAAATACTTTAATGATATTTTATCATATTCAAAGCTTTTATGTTCCTTTCCTGCAACAATGAAACAAAAAAAAAAAAAAAAACAGAAAAACTTCAAAGATTCAGTGTCACCTTAGGTGATAGAATTACTTGAATTTGTAAGACTTACTTGGTTGATGATTTTTCATTTTTTTGTTTTGTTTTTACAACTGCAGCTCACTCACCTTTCAAAGTCTTTCGTTGCTTAAGAAATGGAATGACCTTTCTCCTGAAGAGGCAATAGAGTAAGGCCCCTACCATTGTTGTTAAAATGCTAGCAATAACTTCCAGCAACATCTTATGAGCAGATCCACTCCTATTTTTCATAGGTGGTTGTGCTATTGCAGGTGGTGAATCCTCAACCAAACAGTGACAAACATCAAAATTTGCAACCTTATTATGATGTTCTCTCCAAAACTACAATTTTTGTGACATTCCTTTTTTCTAGATTCAATAGGAGGACCCATGTTACATAGCAGATTGTTGCATTCCTTGTTTTTTTTAAAGGGCATTCACAATTTGGCTTACTTGGTCATACCTTGGGACGGCATATAAGCCAAGACATTCCCGTTATGTAATAATTAAAAATATAATCTATCATAAAGCATCCATTTTCAGCACCAACAAACAGAGAACAATACAAATGATAACTTATTATCTGTTAAGAAAATGACTTCAACAGAAATAGAGAGCATCATAGTACTAGAAATAATATTCGTTGTTGCCTTGTGCATGCTTACAAAGTTGGATAGGCATGCCGGATAAACTTCAATATAAGTATCCCAAGTTTAATAGTATAAAGGTTATATTTTATTGGTTCGTGGGCAAAAGAACCCAAATAATACAAATTAAATAAAAAATTACGAATTTGGGGTTGTTTCGAAACTATTTACCAATCTGGGACAGCTGGTTACGCCCAGAACCAGGCGGGACTAGGGGGGCAGTCATGCCCAGTTCTGGGCGTGACCAGTCATGCCCAGTTCTGGGCGTGACCAGCTCTATATAAGCCCCAAAATTTTACTGTTCCCTCACATTTTCACTATTCCAGCTTCTCTCTAAAAGCTCTGCCTTCTCTCTAAAGGTTTTGCGTTGGGTTTTGAGCGATTTATCTCAGCATCGAATCTCTGCCAATGAGTGAGTTAATTTATTATTTATGCATTTTATTTAATTTATTAATTATATGTTTTATTTAATTTTTTATTATGCGTTTAATTTAATTTTTTTTATTATGCCTTTAATTTAATTTTTTATTTTGTTGATTTTTAAATTTGTTAGAGCCATGTTATTTATTTGATGTTGTAGAAAAATGTTAGTTTATAGGTTATAGGATTTAGTTTAGTTTAGGGTTTAGTGGTAAAGTACAATAAGATAAGGCTTAAGTAGAAATCCGTTAAACTTCAATAATTTTAGGTTTATAGGATTGTAGAAAATCTACAACCCTAGGAATAGGCAACCGTAGAGAATAATGTTTAAATTTATAGGAATCTGTTGGAGGTGGAAATGAAGTGTGGACATGCGATAATCTGAATTTGGATGATGAAGAATTAAAATCGTTTGATCGCTGCTTGAGAGTCCCAGAGTTGGTGGGTAGGGAGTGTGCAGAACAATACTCGCCAAATCGTGTTGCTATGCAATTCGGAATGAATCAGAACATTCCTGGTATATGCTAGCCCATTACAATGAGAATCCTTGGAGAAGTTATAGTCAGCTAGTAATGGATACAAATTTGTACTTGGAAATTAGCCATAGTTATATTAAAGTGACATATGAATTTATATCAACTCCCTGAGAAATCTCAGCGATCAAATATAAATTCATGTCACTTTAATATAACTATGGCTAATTTCCAAGTACAAATTTGTATCCATTACTGGCTGACTATAACTTCTCCAAGAATTCTCATTGTAATGGGCTAGCATATACCAGGAATGTCCTGATTCATTCCGAATTGCATAGCAACACGATTTGGCGAGTATTGTTCTGCACACTCCCTACCCACCAACTCTGAGACTCTCAAGCAGCGATCAAACGATTCTAATTCTTCATCATCCAAATTCAGATTATCGCATGCCCACACGTCATTTCCACCTCAACGCTGTAGCAACTTTAGATTATTGGTTATAAGATTCAGATTAGTTTGGTGTTTATTGGTAAAGTACAACAATTTTATTTTTTTAGGATTTATTTTTGAAATAAATTTTTTTTGAATAAATTTAAGTAGTTAAGTTTAGGGTTTATGTAATTTATTTGTATTGTAATTTAATTACAATGCATTAAATTGTTAATTATAAATTTTTTTAAATATATTAAAATAGTCTGATAGATGGCTGATTTATCATCTTTGGCGTCTTCACGGTCTACATCCGATGACGAGGGTAACGTTATGGATCCGACGACCTATGTTGTGCCTTCCCCGTATAAATGGGGGGTTTTGCGGAGGTGTATCCAGAGAACCCATGTTTCACAGGCTGTGTGGAACGAGGACAGATGTCGTGTGTTAAAGACGCGACGTGGTAAGATTTCAGGGGCCCAGACTGCAATGATATTCCTGGAATCGTTGCGGCGATGTTAGGGCAGGCAGGATTCCTACATGTCGCACGCATGCGACATATTCAGGTATAAATTGTGTAATTGAAGAATATTACAGATCAAGTAATTCCTTTAAGTGTTTTTATTTATATCGTTCCATACGCATTAATTCTTTTAAACTTGACTTCAGATCGATCCTGCACTTATCAGTGCTTTGGTTGAGCGATGGAGACCAGAGACACATACGTTCCACATGTCACAGGGCAAGATGACCATCACGTTGGAAGACGTGGCTGGTATATTAGGTTTAGATAGTGACAGCGATGTCATCACCGGAGTCACGTCTGACGACTGGCCCACCATCATTGAGCAGGTATTTGGTCATCCTGCTTAGGAGAGTGAGGTCAGAGGAGGATTCCTGCGCCTGTCCTATTTTGATAGGAATTATGCGCACCGGGGCGAGGTGGGCGGGGAATTTGTAGAAGTCATGAGATTTACGAAGGCGCACATCGCGCGTATGATTGGAGCATGGCTTCTACCGGACAGATCCGGCGGAAGCACTATCGGCTGTCGCTATGTCCCTTTGCTGGCAGGGGATATGACAGATATATCCAGGTTTAGCTGGGGATTCGTGGTCCTCGCACATTTGTTTAGACAAATGTGCGACTGTACTGATCTAGATAGGAGTGACATTGGTGGGTGTCACGTGCTTCTGCAGATATGGGCGTGGCTCAGATTCCCACCCATTGCTCTAGCTATACCTCAGCCTACTCACCAGGAGTGTCATTACGGCCACAGGTATGTGTCATTATTTTCTTTTATTAATTAGGTTACGAGTCTTATCAGTATGCTAATTTCATTCATTTTAAAATTAGGTTTAATGCTTTAGGGAGGTTTCGTCCACACGACCTTCCGTGGTATCGGATTACGTTAGATTCCCTTGCTCGGGATGAGGTACGTGTTTTTATTTACCTAATTTATGGTCGGTTCACTTTGATAATCTGCATTTGTTTTAGTCATCGTTCTTTCCTAATTGTCTGTTGAATTGTTTTGTTCAGGTGGTATGACAACCCTATGCAGGCTATCACTTCCTTGGTGCTACTGAGCCGGAGCGACTGTTGTGGATGGCTACTAGTCCCATTATATGCTTCCACACAGTTAAATATTCTCATCCTGACCGATGCATGCGACAACTTGGAAGGGATCAGCTAATCTCTCGAAGGCCAAGGAAGTTGAAGGGTGTCCATGACCTATCCCTGCGAGGGAAACAGATGGATAATTGGAGTCGCAAGCTCAGACCCTTTATCCATTGTTGAGGTAGGAGGGACCAGCACATAGAGCTTCCCCCCCATCTGACTGGGTTCTTGTCACCAAACCATGAGTACATGGTTTGGTACAGGGAGAGCGGGAAATGACACATCACGAAGATGGCTGCGAAGATGGGGCATGGTGTAAGTGTTGTTTAAATTAAATTTGTAAACTAATTTTCATTTTCATGGCGTTATTGTATGGACTAATGAATTTTTTGTGTAATTTGTAGTTTGATGGACTTGAGATGTTGTACTGTGCCAGTGGCGGACAGGAGTGGCCGAGATTCAGCATGGACTACTTGCACAAAGAAGTGGGTCGTATTATGTCCATGTTTCGACAGAGCTGTCGGTTGGAAGAGCCAGGCCCACATGCACCCCCATCACAGCTTCAGCATGAGCCACAGGTATATATGGATGTTCCCCGTGGGCGTCGTGAGGGACATGGACTAGAGCATCGCCGGAAAGCCATACACCATGTTCCTGAGCCTATAGGAGCTCCCAGGGCTCGCGTTGATGGTTGCTACAGGCCTCCACTGATAGGACCCACATACGGTAATCAGCCTTTCTACTACCAATCGTCTCAGCAGCCAGACATGGGGTATCAAGGGTTCAGTAGCCAGGGTGACATGCCTACATCGTCAGCGTGGCAGTCACAACATGTGTATTGTACTGGACTTTATTGAGACATGTATAGCAGTTTAACAGTTTTATGCACAACCTGCACCAATTTGTTTTTTGTTAACTTTTTAAGCTTATTATGCAATATAACGCTCGTTATTAGAGACTTAAGAAAAATCGAAAAGGCATCGACAGATAACATGCAACAAATATGGCGACACTGAACACGCCGAAATAGGGCGTGACTAAACACGCCCAACAAATGGAGGCGTCACCAAAGACGCCCTAGGTTAGGCGTGACACAAAAGGGGGTCACGCCTACATTTGGGCGGCAATGACCCTTATATAAGGGTGACCATCCACAACTCCTCAATATGAATACTATGACATTCCTAGGAGAAACAAGCAGTCAGACCATAGCTAACTCAAAATTAGCCTTCATTTTTCCAAATGGATCGATGAAACACAATGAAACAGGTGTTTATTTTGAATGTCCCTCTCCAATACCAATGCGGGTTCCCGATCATTGTTCTTTTCAAACACTAAAGAGTAGGATGTGCGACACCCTTATGCTAAGCCATGACCATTTTGTGGATGAAATCTACTACAGAAAGCCAACCGTACGTGCAGGTCAACAATGTTTTTACCATTCTGTTCAACTTACCAATGATAACGATGTTTGCCTAATGTTAACGTGCAATGAACAAATGTCGAGCGTTGACCATTTAGAAATATTATGCACCATAAACAGAACACCTGAGGGTATACTCAGCCTACTTCAATCGACCATCATCCCAACACATGATGCAGTGCTATATTACAACGGCAAGTGGAACATACCACGACAAGGCGATTTTGTGGGATATGCATTCACTGGAACAAATCCAATCAGATTTGACATTCCTTTAGGATGCAACATTGAAACATTGAAGGATCTAATCAAGCAAGTTGTGCCTGTTGGGCTTCCCCCTTATGGAATTCACAACTCACAGGTGGTAAGAAAATTGTTTTTTAGACAGCCAACCCATTACGCTTATTCAGACAACACAATCAAATATCACATAAAAGAGTTGATAACTGATGCAGACGTGTTGAGGGTCTTAGCTGAATCCAACTACTGGAAGCATTTTTGCCCAATACACATCTTAGCTATTTTTAGCAAGCCCGTTGCCCAAATGGAAGAAGACATGTCTGCTACACAACATATGTGAAACTGCTAACTAATGTTGTTATTTTCGTATGCCGTTATTGTTATTGCTAGTGTTATTTGTATTTGCATTTTGTTATGTACTGTTTATTAAGTGTGGTTATTTTAATTGTTGTTGTTAATTCAAGTGATGTCGTTATTGTATTTTTCAATTGACAAATAATGAAAGGCTCAAAAGTTGTAAAAACAAATTTGCAATTCGTTAGAATGAAATACATTAACATCTAACTACTTAACCAAACATCATAAAAAATTCATGAAAGAGCACGAAGATCAGGACAAGCTCTCCGATTATGTCCAACAGCCTTGCAAATTCCGCATCTGCTGCATCTTTGACTGGTTTCGACTTTGTCCATTTCGTTCCGAATTCTGGTCGCCTTTGGACGACCCTTTCCACGCAACATTTCCTTGTCGGGTATAATAACTGGACCGTCACTCGGTGGAATAGCACCTTCATTACCAATTGGCTGTCACGGGAATGAGTAGGCGTGCACCAAATTACTTATGAGGAACACATCATCCACGTACTGAAAAGGATTCTGAACATGTAAAGCAGCAGCTGCAGCGTGACTACATGGGTATTTGAAGGCCTTAAACTTGCCACATTGGCAAAAACGCTCTCCAAGGTTAACTGAATATGTGGTCTCGCAGCCCTCTAGCACCTCAAATTGTGTTCGATCAAGATTATATGTACTGACGTGGTGGCCTGTAGCAACGGTCTGGTTATGCCTCATAGCATCCATCACATTTTTGCAATATGGCGTTGAAGGATCAACTTGTGAAATAGCCGCCTGACCCCTAGTTACAAAATATTCAACCAATCTGCTATACGTGTGCTTCACCAGAGCAGTGATAGGCATGTTTCTTGCTCCTTTTAACACCCTGTTGACTGATTCAGACAAGTTTGTTGTCATATGGCCAAATCTCCTCCCCTCTACATCATATGCACGTGTCCACTTCTCCTTGGGGATGCTATCAATCCATTCTGCAACCTCAGGGCTGCTATCACGGAATCGTGCTAACACCACCTCAAAATGAATCATACGGGGTGTATAACCTGCAAAACAATCATCCCATTAACACTAATCTACTTACGTATATATCCATTTAATATATTCACAGAATTGTTAATCATTACCTAAATTCATCAACGTCTTCTTCAAGCGTTGATTTCTGAACTTTTGATTAAAATTACTGGCAATATGACGAAGGCAAAACACGTGATGAGCATGAGGTGGTTGCCAACCAGGATGATTCGCCACAGCAGACAGTATGCTTCGGTGCCTATCTGAAATCAGACAAATGTTTTGCCTTTGAGTAACATGCAAACGAATGTTAGCCAGAAAGTAT
>PYAF01000552.1:1429971-1457187 GCA_007407185.1 Glycine tomentella
CCATTATAAAATAACACAACACGGACAAACTCCTCACCACCTGAACTCATTTGTTTCACTCAACAAAAACTACATAAGTTGAAAAAAATTCTGTTAGAATATGTTGTTACCATTACTCATAAACCATAGACCCTAGCCCTTACACTACCAATTTGATAATATAAACACTAACAATTTCATAATATAAACATTAACTAAATCCTAAACACTAACTAAACCCTAAACATTAAGTAAATTCAATTGAACAAAACCGTAATTCATAAACCCTAATTCGTAACCCTAATTCAATTGAACAAAACCCTAATTCATAAACCCTAAACACTAAACTAAACCTTACTTCGTAAACCCTAATTCATAAACCCTAATTCGTAACCATCAACCCTAAACTGAAGTCACTAAATTGATTAAAATTATTGTAATTGACAACTAAACTAAATCCTACAACCTAACATTTTTCTACAACATGAAATAACTAATATGGCTCTATCAAATTTAAAATTCAACAACATAATATATTAAATAATACTCATAAGTTAAATAAATTTATTTACCTGTTGGCAGAGAGAGGTCAGAGAAAAGCTTTAGAGAGAGGTCAGAGAAAAGCTTTAGAGAGAGACAGAAGGCGCAACAGACAATGTGGTGAAAAACCAAAAACGGGGGGATTTAAGGCAGCTGGTCACGCCCAGAACTAGGCATGACTGGTCACGCCCAGAACCAGGCGTGACTGCCCCCCTAGTCACGCCCGGTTCTGGGCGTGACTAGTCATGCCCAGTTCTGGGTGTGACTAGCTGCCCAGATTGGTCAATAGTTTCAAAACAGTCCCAAATTCGTAATTTTTTATTTAATTTATATTATTTGGGTTCTTTTGCCTTGGTTCGTGTAAGTTAACATTTTTTATATTTTATTTTTTATTTTTGTAAGTTTATTTTTTAATTTTAGTTATTATATTGATATTTTTTTTAATTTTGGTTCCTATAAGTTTCTTTTGTTTATTTTTAATTCTTATAAATTTATATTTTTCAATTTTAATTCTTTTAAATTTTAATTTTTATTTATAGTTCTTATAAATTCGTATTTTTAGAGACTAAAAGTAGAAAAATATAAACTTATAAAATTAAAAATGAGCAAAATATATTATATAAATAAAAATGAAAAACTCACAAACTTATAACGACTACAATTTAAAGAATACAAAGGGAAAAATAAATATTTAAGGATGTATATATGATAATCATAGTAATACATGAGACTTTTTGACCAGGTAAAGTTTGTTTTAGCAATTTGCTAACGTCCTCTAGTGTTTGATTTGACCCGCATATTTCGCTTATTTTTTAGCTTAATTATTGTAATGGCGTAATCAATGTTATTATTTATAGTTTATTGTTTTTATATCTTTTTGCATTTATTGATCTTCTTGTTATTTTTTTTTACTATACGACACCAAGTCTATAAATAAGTATAAATGTATTTTATATTTATCACGAATAATTTTTTTTTTTACCTATATCCCTACAATATAAACATATATAGTGTTAGTTTCTCCTAAAATTTCAAGAAAGATGTTAATGTAATTAATAAAATATTTATAAGATGTTTAGGGTAGTCTCATTATTTGTAACTAATTGTCTTTGACTATTTCCAATAACAAGTGATTTTTATTTATTTGTTATTTTTTGGTTTCTCACGTCTTCACAGACAAATATTAGCTCCTCCTTTGTATCAAGACAATTGATGTTTTCTTGTTTTTTCCAAAACAATTGATGTCTTACAAATTTCAAGTCTCGTTATTTTTTTTAGAAAAAGAGTTATGCATTGTCAATGTAAATTTTTTTAACACATTTGTTCAATTATAACTACCTAACCACCATATATAATAAATTTGTTAAATTTTAAAATAATTCAAACGAGAATGTATGATTAAATGACAATATAAAATTGTTTTATATTATTAGTATATAAACATTATACTCTTATTTTTTTCCACCAACAATATTCCTAATTATAATCTATTCCACAACTACTCCCACCATACATAGATATTAAATGAAGGTATTTTATACTAAATATGTAGTTTGTGAGCAGTGTTAAATCTTGGTGATCCATCGGATACTCCTTTGTCATCATATGCGCAACAACAAAAAAAATAGTATTAAATATTTCATAAGCTGTGGTAATACCTTAAACATCAATACTTTTTGTCTGGAGGTAGTGTTATTTGAGACTTTAAATGTGAGTACCTCTCCTAATAGAGATCACCACATTACGAGGACGACTGATCTTTTTCATTATATCCAAACCTATTGGTTGATTTTTTTATTTATTTCTTATTATATTTTTTTCATAAATAAGTCTAGATTCTTAGTTAGTATACAATTATTTATTATGGTCCTCATTGTATTGATGTTCAACTTATTAATGATATGATAGACTATGTTTGAAAGTTAGTAAGAAATCGAAAAATTAATTAAAAGTTGAAAAGTTAGTTGATAGTTAGAAGTTGAAAAATTATCTTTTTGAATCATAAGTGTTGAGGAATATTATTTGTTGAAGTAGTTGAAAAATATAAAATTATCAAAAAATAAAAATAATAAATTTTTACCATAAATATAAAATATTAAAAAAGAAATTTAATAAATATTCAAGGATAAAAAAGAAACAAATATAAAAAATCAGTGTTTTAAAAAACTATATTAGTTTTTAAAAAAATTATACTTTTAGTATCTCAAAAAATATTAAAAACTATTAAAAAAAACTCATTTACTATACAGTCAAATTTCAGAAAAATAATATACTAAGTTAATTTCATAACAATTCAAACAGGAAAATCATATTCAGAAAAAAATTTCTTGCGTTCTAGTAACATAGTCACTTTGATCTACCTTATACAGGAATGATTGTTCTTGTTATGCAAGTCGATTTAAATTTAGAAGAGAGGCCAATCCGAGAGCCTAATATTCAACACGTTCCACACCATTTCACCTTAGATTATTCCTATTTAATTACGTTAACGATATATTTTCTTCGTAGCCTGATAACATCTTAGGAAAAGACACACATAGTGTTGGAGATCGTACGTCGATTAGTGATATAACTAAAATAATATATATAGGTGAGTCATTTTACAAATCGATTTTGGTGGGTTAAGCCCAAACCGGCCAAATTGTAAGACATACTGTGGGTGACCTGCACTGTTTATACTTTATACTTATGGTGTGAATACATGTAAGTTTTAAGAAAATAATTAAACAATAACATTCGGAATAAAATAAGTATAAAAATGAAAACATGGAGGTTTTTAGATTTCTTGCTAATATTCACATATGTAGAAGCTACAAGAACTTTATTTAGAGATCGACTAGAAGTAGTACATGAATGCTTAGCCTCCCATTCTAAGGTTTGTTTAGGTCAGATCTTATCTTCTTCACTGTATGGGTATCAGTCTTGAAAGCCTTGGCAAGGATTACATCATCAATTCCCGTACTAAAAATAGAATGAGTTATTGAAATCGTTCCTGCATTTGCACTTCCTAAAGCTGATATAACAGTGGCTGAAACTGATTGTGGATTATACTGATAATGTATCAACCCTTTAGGAAATATGAACATATCACAGGCTTGAAGGTTTTTGTGTGTGAAGTGTGCGTGTAGTGTCAGCAAATCCTACTTGCAGGGAACCACTTACAAGGAACAGAAGCTCGGCGGGGCGGGGGTGGATGTGAGGATGGTTGATGCTACCAGCAGGGTACTGAAATAATGCATATGATATGCTTTGTCCATTGAGAGCAGCAGAAAAATTAACCTGATAACTTTTCTTGCCTTGAAAGACTGAGGAATTTGATGGAGAACTCCTCTTAATCCAGTGTAAGTAAAGAAGCTTCCATTGACACTGTAGTTCTGTGGTGAAACATAGTCATATATGATATCTGGATCACTTGCTATAGCATTGTTAAAGATAAGCAAGGCAGGCACCAGCAAGTGAAAGAAAATCAATCTTATGCACTTTAATTAGGGTCATGTTTCTAATTAGCTAGCTGAAGCAGAGAAATAAAGTTAATGATTCTGGTTTTGTATGGTTCTTAGTATTGGATGAACAATTTTTTCCCTTATATGTCCTTTTCGTGATTTCAAATCACTATTATTTCGGTTGTTGAGTTGTGTTTTGGTGTGGGATTGGTTTGAGGCTTAAAATCGGATCCACTGGGCCGTGATGCTTTCTTGTGTGTAAGCCTCACAAAAAAGCAATGCTTTTCTGAGCTGGAAACAACTTTGTACTGAAGATTTTGAAGCCAAGTGTTTTTATGATAGTGACATCTTTTCAAGGGTCAGTTTCCTTATTTAATTTGTAAGAAAAAACATTACAAAATAATTAACACAAGGAACTGGCTGGAAAAGCACTGTTGCTATTAAGTGTAATTTAGCCTCCTATTTTATATATTCAAATGTACGGAGCTTGTTTGGGTAACTTATCTAAAAACTTTTAGAAAAAGAAAAAAAAAGAAAAAACTTTTATATAAACTAAAATTAACTTATATATAAGTTAATTTGTAGAAGTTATTTCATATTATCTCTCTAAAAGATGAGAATTTTAATAAATTAACTTGTGAAAGAGTTAATTTGAGCTATTGAAGAAGCTTACTTTATTTTCTTCTTCTTCTTCTACATGTGCTTTTAGATAAGCTTTTCTAAACAGACATGCTCACATCTTGTTATATAGAGATAAAAACAAAAGGGGAGTCTTATTATTAAGCTCATCTAATAAGAACTCAACGAAATAAACAACAACACACACAAGACACTCGAGGAGCTAGGTGTAAGATTTATTATTGTGGCTCATTTAAATAAATGTTATTTGATTTAATGAATAAAGGGCATAAGGATAATTGGTTATAAATGGAAGTTATTAAAAGGATAACTGTTGATAAAACAGTTATATTAAACATATTAAAAGGATAATTGTTGATAAAGCAATTATCTTAAACGTATTTAAAGGATAACTGTTGATAGGTGCAGTTATATTAAATGTAGTGGTTCAGTTTTCTTATAAATAGGAATCTAGAAAATTGAATACATTCATTGTCTGCCCATGAGAGTTGTATCCAATTCCTATCAAAGAAGATACAAGAATTGAAAGGGTCAAGATTCTAAGAAAGTATTCTGTCATTAAAGGATCTTCCCCAAAGACTCTACGAAATTATTCTACCATTAAAAGATCTTCCACAATTATGGACAAAGGTATGTTTATGTGAAACTCATGAATTCTCAAGATGCTTTTCATGTTTTTGATATGATTGTTATTGAACATGAAATAATAGATTAATGCTTTCACTAGGTACTTGAGCAAGTACAATGCTCATTTTCGCCACTAATACTTAAAATTGTGATGGAGTACCATGTAAAGAGCCATAATTTAGGTAAGGTTGTGATGGAGTACCTGTAAAATTAAAATAGTAATTAACGTATAGAGCTATAATAATACAAATTAAACTACAGATCTAAGTTAGTAAGCATAAAAATAAGTTAATTTTTTTCCCTCCTAATGTCAATCATGCTAAAAATATATAAGGACACTTAGTTTATATTGATGGGGCTAGCTATATGATTTGATATGCTTGTATATAGTGTTGAACTCTTAGCACAGACTTTGATGATTGAGCACCGGTGACCTAGCAGATTGTATATCCAATTTAATAGAGATTATGAAAATGTTATGTTAATTAGTACAACATAACAACTAGCAAGTGACATGGAATATGTTGCTTGCATGAGTAAATTAAGCATCATGGAAGTAGAATAGAAAAGCCAAAGGTACCATTAATATTTGACTATTAATAAACAATGTTTGCATCTAAAATTTTTCTCGTCCAACTTAGAGTGATTTTGTAAGTAGTTCGTGCACTCCTTTGAATGCATAACTAGTGTGTCGCAAACAAAAGGAAAACCAACCAGATAAATATCCAACGTTCATTTGCTTGTCATATCCTTATTTCTATTAGGTTATGTTTGATATGTTGGATTGGGCCTTACTCCTTCAATGTTGGCCTAGGCCCATTGAGGGTTCTAAAACACTAAACCTAATCCATCACTTTAAATACATTAGTTGAGGGTGGAGGCAGGTTAGACCAAGACTTAGATAGAGAACTAGGTCAGAATTTGACGCCTTAAGTGACATTCTTGAGAGCACATTTGAGCAAGCCTTGTGCTTTGCATTTGAGAGATCTCTAGAGAGAGTTTGCGTGAAACACTCTAGGGAGTTTGATTATCACCATTGTTGGAGAGGTTGAGTGAACCACCACTTTGGTGTATTTGATTCTTGTAACCCATTATTGTTATAGTGGAAGTTTGATTCTGGATTAGTGTCCCGTGGGTTTTTACTTCTTCATGTTGAGAAAGGTTTTCCCATGTTAAACAATTGATTGTGTTCTTCTCTATCTCTCCTCTTACATTTTTCGTTCCACTTCTGCATTTGATTTGAGGGTCCATTTTGACCCAACAGTGGTATCAGAGCCCGGGTTCGAGGGTTCTGAAGGAGACGACATGGAGACTAGTGGCATAACTCATGATGGAGATATGTTCAAGTTGACCATAGATAACTTTGCTGATTGGAGACCGATGATGGAGGACGATCTCTACTACAAAGATCTGTATGAGCCCATTGTTCTTGAGGAGAGATCGACAAGCATGACCGACAAGAACTGGGAGATCCTGAGTCGTAAGGCGGTTGCCACGATTAGGAAATATATTGACAGAAGCCTCTTTGAACACGTGTCCAAGTTTACGTAGGCGTATGAATTGTGGAACAAGCTAGAATCCATGATTCAAAAGAAGACTCCTAGGAACAAAGCACACCTGGTTCGCCGATTTGTGAAACTAGAATACAAGGACGACATGAGTATGATTGAGCACCTCAATACCTACAAATGTATTTTGAACCAACTCTCCAAAGCTAATATAAAGATTGATGATGAGATGCAGGCTTTGTTGTTGTTGAGATCACTGTCAGAAAGTTGGGATACTCTGATAGTGACATTGGGTAACTCGACTCCAGAAGGAAAACTGACGATGGATGCCATGACTGACAGCCTCTTGAATGAAGAAGCCAGGAGAAGAGAACGAGGTGTACCATACACGTTTGAGGCTAACGTTGCTGAAAATAGAAATAAATCCGACTTTCGGGGTCGTAGCAAGAGCCGGGGCTGTGACAGACATGATAAGTCCAGAGGCCGGTCAAGGCCAAAGTATGATTTGAAGTGCTTCTACTGTGGGAAGGTAGGACATAAGAAGCCAGACTGTAAGAATCTGCAGAATGACAAACAGAACGACTGTGTGAAGCCGGATCAAATTAAGAGGAATGATAAGAGCACCACGGCTGTAGCTGCTAACCCGAATGTCGAGATATTCTTCCTTGGTGAAGAAATTTTGAACATAGCTTATGATGATTGCACTTGGATTGTTAATTTTGGTGCCTCATTCCACATCACCCCACATAAGGATTCTTTTCTATTTACAGAAAGGGAGATTTTGGTGTCGTGAAGATGGGAAATCAGGTGACTAGTAAGATTGTTGGTGTCGGTGATGTAAACCTGACCACAAATGTAGGGTGCCGACTTACGTTGAAGGATGTAAGGCATGTGCCTGACATGAGTTTGAACCTGATCTCGATTGGCAAGCAAGATGATGTCGGGTTAGTGAACTACTTCAGAGGAAGTAGATGGAAGTTGGCCAAGGGAAACTTGGTCGTGGCCCGAGGAAAGAAAAAAGGCTCCTTGTATGTAACGCAAGGAAAGATAAATGGTGGAGAAGCCAATTCAATCCGGGATAGACCGAGCTTGGAGCTGTGGCACAAGCGCCTCGGCTACATGAGTGAGAAACGACTCCAGATTTTGGAGAAGAAACAACTATTGACCGGGTTGAAGGGTCAAGTGCTGGAGAGTTGCACGCATTGCCTAGCTTGAAAGTAGCACCGAGTTTCTTTTGTGAGACCGGATCAACCAAGACGGTGCAAGAACATTATTGACCTCTTCCATACTGATGTCTGGTCCATGTTTGAGAGATCACTCGGTGTAGCTCAATATTTTGTTTCTTTCATAGATGATCATTCCTGCAAAGTGTGGATTTATTTGTTGAAGACAAAAGACCAGGTACTCCAATCTTTCAAAGAATTCCATGCTATGGTGGTTAGTATTGTAGTCCCTTTGATGCTTATTGTAGAGAAGCCGGGATCCGACTTGAGAAGACGCCCCCAAAGACTCCACAACTGACTGGACTGGCTGAGAGGATAAATTGGACTATTGAAGAGAAGGTCTGAAGCATGTTGTTCAATGCCGGGTTGCCGAAATCATTCTGGGGAGAAGCCGTCAGAACTGCGGTTGATTTGATCAACATCTCACCATCACGACCACTTAAAGGAGAAACCCCAGAAGAAGTCTGGAGCGGTCGAAGAGCAACTTACGAACACTTGAAGGTGTTTGGATGCCAAGCTTTCGTTCATATCCCGAAAGATGAAAGAGCGAAGCTTGATGCAAAGATGAAGGATTGCATATACCTCGGTTCGCTGAAAATCGAGTTCGGGTTAAAACTTTGGGATCCTATTAACAAGAGGATAGTGAGAAGTCGGGATGTGATCTTTCATGAAGATGAGACTCTTCATGACATCTCGAAGCCCAAAGTCCGGGTTACTGTCTGAAGTGAAGAACCCGTCCCTCTTGTCCGAGCTGAAGCAGGGGGAGAAACCGATGAAGATGATGACCAGCAAGAAGCTGATGAGGACCGAGATACTAAGGTCTGAATTGATGAATAGGACTGGGATGAAGATGATGAACCGGGTTCTCAAGCGGTTGAAGAAGAACAACCGCGATACCCCACTAGAGAAAGAAGACCATCTACAAGGTACCCATTTGATGAATAGACCGTCATTGCTGAAGACGATGAGCCTCAGAGTTACGATGATGCCATAACGAGCTCAGAAAAAGGAGAGTAGGAGAAGGCAATGCAGGACGAGATGAAGTCTTTGCACGAGAATCAGACTTATGAGCTGACCGAGCTGTCTAAAAGGAGACGAACTCTGAAGAACAAGTGGGTGTATAAAATCAAACAGGAAGAGAATAACCAAAAGCTGAGATACAAAGCCCAAATTATAGTGAAAGGCTGCAATCAGAATATGGAGATCGATTTTGAAGAAATCTTCTCTCCTATTGTGAAGATGACCTTGGTCTAAACTATGTTAGCCATGACGACTTCAATGGATCTCGAGGTATAGCAAATGGACGTGAAGACCGCATTTCTTCACAGAGATCTTGAAGAAGAGATCTATATGGAGCAACCTGAAGGGTTCCGAGCTCTGGGATGCGAAGGCATGGTATGCCTGTTGAAGAATAGTCTCTATGGCTTGAAATAAGCACCTTGGCAGTGGTACAAGAAATTTGAATCCTTCATGACTGATCACAAGTTCATGAAGACTGAGGTTGATCATTGCGTATTTGTGAAGAGGTATGAGAATGAAGATTTTCTGATTTTGTTGTTATGTGTTGACGACATGTTGATTGCAGGGCAAAGCAAAGAAAAGATTGCCGCCTTGAAGAAGGCGTTGAGTTCGTCCTCGCACTGAAGGACCTCGGCCCTGCAAAGCAGATTCTTGGAATGAAGATCATCTGGGATAGAAAGAAGAAGCTATTGTTGCTAAGTCAAGAGAAGTATGTTGAAAAGATTTTGAAGAAATTCAGCATAGACAAAGCCAATACAGTTAGCACCCCCCTAGCTGGGCACATGAAGTTGAGTAAAAGGCAGTGTCCAAGGTTTGATGAAGATAAAGACGAGATGTTGAAGATCCCGTATCAATCTGCAGTCGGAAGCTTGATGTATGCAATGGTTTGCACTAGACCCGACTTGGCATATGCAGTTGGAATGGTAAGCCGATATCTATCGAACCCCAACAAGGAGCATTGGGAAGCAGTGAAGTGTATCTTCAGGTTCCTCCGAGGTACAACCGATTTATGCCTCCGATTTGGAGAAGGTGAAGCCGGGTTGCAAGACTACTCGGATGCCGATTTAAGGGGAGATTCCGAATTGAGGAAGTCGACGATTGGATACTTGATGAGATTTTTCGGAGGAGCAGTCTCTTGGCAATCAAGATTGCAGAAGTGTGTGGCACTTTCAACAACCGAGGCCGAGTACATTGTCGTTACTGAGGCAAGCAAAGAAATGTTGTGGATAAAGAAGTTCCTCATGGAACTTGGCCATGATCAAGAAAAGTACGAGCTGATGTGTGACAACCAAAGCACAATTCATCTTGCGAAGAACTCGACCTATCACTCCTGCACCAAGCATATTGATGTGAGGTATCACTGAATCCGGGACGTAGTAGAGGTCGGACAGCTCGCACTTGGCAAAGTGCACACCGACCAAAATTGGTCCGATATGATGAACAAGCCGGTACCAGCAAGGAAATTTGAAGATTATTGTGAAGGTGCTGGGTTGTTGAACCCGTCACATTGAAGATGCCGGGATTGCCACGTTGTTGAACCCGTCGCATTGAAGATGCCAGGATTGCCACATTGCTGAACCCGTCACATTTGAAAATGTCAGGTTGCTGCTAAAGCCAACGCAGATACCGGGTTGTTGAACCCGTCGCATCGAAGATGCAGGGTTGGTGAACCCGACGCATTGAAGAAGCTAGGCTCCTGGTTGTTTGAAGAAGTCGGGCTCCTGTTTGAATTCAATGCATTGAAGTCGTAGGGAGAGAATTGTTGGATTGGGCCTTACTCCTCCAATGTTGGCTCAGGCCCATTGAGGATTCTAAAACCCTAAATCTAATCCACCACTTTAAATACATTAGCTGAGGGTGGAGGTAGGTTAGACCAAGACTCAGATGGAGAACTAGGTCAGAATTTGACGCCTCAAGTGACATTCTTGAGAGCACATGTGCTTTGCATTTGAGAGATCTCTAGAGTTTGAGTGAAACACTCTAGGGAGTTTGATTATCACCATTGTTGGAGAGGTTGAGTGAACCACCACTTTGGTGTATTTGATTCTTGTAATCCATTATTTTTATAGTGGAAGTTTGGTTTTGGATTAGTGACCTGTGCATTTTTACTTCTTCACATTGAGGCAGGTTTTTCCACGTTAAACAAATTGATTGTGTTCTTCTCTATCTCTCCTCTTACGTTTTTCGTTCCACTTCCGCATTTGATTTGAGGGTCCGTTTTGACCCAACATGATAATGGGGAATTTAGTTATTCTTGCTGCAATCATAAGGAGCTTTGAACTTCGTAATCTAAATTTAAATAGTCTTGAAAAAAATTTATGTCGGGAATACTCTTTATACAAAAGCTATTGGGCTTAAGTGTATGAAAAAGGTCCGAGAGACCTAGGTGTAGGTTTCTTAGTTTCCTATATAATAATCCTATTTGCTCTAGACAAATACAACAGTTGTTGTCATCTCTCTGAAATAGAAAAGTGCCCACACATTTTCCCTCTCCCTTATTCAAGAATAGTACGAAAGATTAGTCATTCGTAATTGATTGAGGATGCCAAGAGAGGACTCACCAAAGAAAAAGGAGGAGATTGCATGCATGCTTCAAGAGGTAATTATCTCCTTTTGATTAGAAAGACAAGGATGATCTTATAACATTTAAACGTACTAGGTCCAATGCGCTTTCATAGATTCTTAGGAATCCTTCAATTTGTATCAGAGCCTGGCTGTACGTTTGATCTTGAGCTAGTCTTTTATGTAATATGGCACATAGGGTTCTATATTTATCTTGGATTACACATATGCTATGTTTTTTTATAATTTTTTCATAAGATGTATGGTTTTATACTATATGTGCTTTAATCCATGGTTTCTCATTTGAATGTATTTGTTTTGGACATGTAACAAGGTGGTTGGTCCCTTATGATCAGGTTTCCTCCATGATTTTCTTTTTGTTTAGCAATTTTATTGTTGTAAAAGAGAAATGTTCAATTTTTGTATCCAAAAGATGTATATCCATCATTGTTTGAGTCTCTTCGTGACTATCCAAAGTTTTTATGCAAAATCGGAGGCCATAGCGTGAAAGAGGACAGAAAAACGATGGAAACAAGAATCGGAGCCTCCTAAAAGACCGTGTCCTTTTTCGGTGGTTCAAATGGCTACATGCCCCTCTCTCAGTGACGATTCTATCCATATGATGGGCTAGTTGATCGAAGGTCCACGACAGATTGACTCGACAAACAACAAAGGGAGAAGAATATATTTTTTATTTTTTTAGGAAACCATGGATTAAAAGTTTTGTAATTACCATTTTTATGAATAAATAGATTATATGTGATAACATGTCATATATAAAATATTTGCGTCATATCACAGTATTAATGATAAATTGATCATGCATATATTCTGTTATGTCAATGATAATTTTGATTGATTTAGAATTAAAATTATTTGATTGATGATCATTATGACAATAATGAGAGATTTTAGAAAATTAAGGTTTACGACCGTTGCTTGATTAATGATCATTATTAATTTTGAATTTAAATTATTTTATTAACAATTATTATTTCCCAACGACTAGATTAATGATTATTATGGAAATAATAAGAGAATTTAGGAAATTATGTTTAGAATTCAAATTAATAATCATTGCGAATTTCAAATGATTGGATTAATGATTATTCTAGATTAATGATTGGATTACTTATTTTTAGATGATTTTGAATTCAAATTAATAATCATTATGAATTTCAAATTCTGAATTAATGATTAGATTTATTATGTTTTTGAATTTAAATTAATAATCATTATGAATTTCAAATTCTAGTTAATGATTAGATTTTTAAATGATTTTGAATTCAAATTAATAATTATTATGAATTTCAAATTCTAGATTAATGATTAGATTTATCATGTTTTTAAATTCAAATTAATAATCATTATGAATTTCAAATTCTAGATTAATGATAGGATTATTTTTTAAAAAAATTGATTTTGAATTTAAATTAATGATCATTATGAATTTCAAATTCTATATTATTGATTGGATTTTTTTTCGAAAATTCCTTGTAACAAAATATTGAATGGGTAAAGGTTTTAAATTAAAATATTAATTTTTTATACATACGAGTTCCATTGTGGGGCCCATTAATAAAATGGTCATGTGAAGTCCAACGGATAAGGATGACCAAATTTTATTTGATTGGATCTCAACAAATTCAAATTTTTTAGTAAAGTATTGTACGACCCAACGTCAATGATGCTTGGGTACTACAGATAATTTTTGAAATTGAACGATGGTTAATTACATTCAAATTTGGTAAATGCTCTGGTAATGGCACCAGAGGCCCAAATAACAATTTAAGTTTTTAACAAGTGACTTACCCAACGTAAGCCTTGTAAGGATAACTAATGAATTGTAACAATGAACAAAAGTAGTTAGGGAATATACTTGTAACTAGTATGTTTATTGTATGATTGTAAAATGTGTGCTTTAATTTTTCAGAAAATGTCGTCTTTCAATCCGTTAGTTACTATCTTGAGTCAAAAGCCTATAAATGGTTCAAACTATAAACAATGGAAAACTAATTTGGATATTGTTCTGCAATATAAGAAACTCAACTTTGTCTTGACTACCCCTAAGCGAGCACAACCTGTAGAAAATGCTTCTGGGAAACAAAGAAGAAATTTTCTGATTGGGAGAAGGCAAATGTTGCAGTTCGCTGTTATATTCTGGCTAGTCTCATTAATCACATGCAGGAGCAAGTGAACATGCTTGAGAGTGGAGTAGAAATGCTTCAGACTCTTAATGACATGTTTGCTACTTCTAGCAGATCAGCAAGGCATAATGTGCTACTTGTGATTGAGGCTTGCATAGTGGAGAATTACAGTGATAAATGGATCATTGATTCAGGAGTCACTAACCATGTTTGTTACTCTTTGGAGTGATTCAAACATAGCTTGCCTATCGATCAAGGCCAAAGAGTTTTGAGACTTGGAAATGGGGAGCTTGTCTCTGCATTTGCAGGAGGACAAGTTATTTTGTCATTTGTTAATTGTAGAACTTTGGTTTTGGATGACTGTTTATTTGTTCCAGATTTTAAGAGGAATTAAATTTTTGTTAGTTGTTTGATTAAACATGGTTTAACAATTCAATTTAATTCCTCAGTTTCTTTAAGGAGTTCATCTTCTTTTATATGTTCTGGTACTTTGTTTAATGGTCTTTATTTCCTTAGTCCTATACCCCATGAAATTAATCATGTTGAATTAGGAGACAAAGAGCATGTTCATCTATCTAAGAAAAGAAAGGTTTCCAATGAAACTTATCTTTGGCATTTGCTATTAGTTCATATTAACTCTAACAGGATATGAGGTTTGGTCAAGAGTGGGATTTCAAAATCCCTGGTTTTTGAACCGATACCAGTATGTGAATCATGCTTAGAGGTAAAATGACAAAGCGGCCTTTCAAGGCCAAAGGAAATCATGCCACACTTCAGCCGGAATTGGTACATAGTGATGTGTGTGGACCAATAAATGTCCAGGCCAAAGGAGGGTATGGGTACTTCATCACATTCATTGATGATTACTCAAGATTTGGATACATATACTTGATGCGTCATAAGCCCGAAGCTTTTGGAAAATTTCAAGAGTTTAAGACTGAGACAGAAAAGCATCTTGGTGTTCAAATCAAGACTCTTAGGTCTGACCGAGGAGGTGAATACCTATTTGGAGAATTCAGATTTTACCTGACAAAGAAGGGGATAGTTTCACAACTATCGTCTCTAGGGACACCCCAACAGAATGAAGTTGCTGAAAGGAAAAACAAAACCCTTTTAAAAATGGTAAGGTCCATGCTTAGTTATTCGTCTCTATCTGAATCATTCTGGCGATATGCCTTAGAAATTGCTATGTACTTATTAAGTTTAGTTCCATCTAAATCTATTTCAAAGACACCTACAGAACTATGGAATGGGTACACACCCAGTTTGAACCATAGGATTTGGGGTGATCCAGCACATGTCTTATAACAGAACCCAAATAAAGTGGAATCATGTATAGAAGTGTGCATGTTTGTAGGCTATTCTAAAGGAACTAGAGGTTGGATGTTTTGTAGTTCAAAAGGTAAGAAGGTCTTAGTGATCACTCACGCGAATCTCCTAGAGGAGGACTATATGGCAAATTACAAACCAAAGAGTTTGATTGTTCTTGATGAGCTTGTCTTAGGTCAAGTTTTAACTCAACCTCAAGTGGTTCCATCTTATGTTCCTATGGTTGTTCAAAGAGAGGAAAATATACCTGAAAGTGAACATACACAGGAACTAGATACAGAACCAGAAGTTCAACATAATGATCTACAAGTGGAACCTATAGAAATGCAAGTACCACTTGTTGAAGAACAAAATCAAGAGTTGGTTAATCCACCTAATGAGGATCTTCAAAATATTATTGATCCACCTAACTTGAATCCTCCTATAGATGCACAACAACAAGTTAGGCAAAGTCGTAGTGGGACAATGATTCATAAACCCGCAAGATATCTCTTGTTGGGAGAATCATACCAAGCTGTCACCATTGAAAGAGATGACGATCCCACTAGTTACGACGATGCACTTCAAGATGTTGATGCTCATGAATGGCTTAGTGCCAAAAAATTGAGAGTTTGATGAAGGCTCAATCTTAAGTGCCTAACTCAAAACCTCCCTATCATACTTTGTGAGAGGTGTGGATGTGTTCATGGTCCAGGAGGATGCACAATAGAGGGTGAGTTAGCTTAAGCCATGGATAAGCTTAATCATGTGGGAGGTAGGAAAAATGGCTATAAGAATTACTCTAACAACAACTTTAATCAGGGACAAAATTACAAATAGGGTCAAGGTCAGAATTTGTATAGGCCACCTCACATACAAAATCAGAGGTCTAGATAAGATGAGAGAATACCTAATGTGGAAGATGCATTGTTATAATACATCTCCCAGAATGATCAAAACATGAAGTTCGTTGAGTTAATTGTATATCCTAGAGGGATGCTGAAAGATGTGTTAGTTAAGGTGGACAAATTCATCTTTCCAATTGACTTTGTGATTCTACATATGAAGGAGGATGAGAATGTCCCTTTCATATTGGGATGGCCTTTTCTGAGTACTTGTGATTTAGTGGTTGAGGTTAGGAAAGATAGACCCAATGGATGAAAAGGGGGCAATTTTTAAATTGTTTAATGCTATGAAAAATCCCTTCTCCTTTGCCACTTGCAATTTTATCCAGTCTAGAGACCCATTGGAGAATTTGATGGAGGCCACATTCCATCAAATTTTGATGTGGGATGTGGGGATGCAGGATCCTCTAGAGAATGTTCTTACTCATGAGGACTTGGATTGGGAGCTAAGCCCAAATGAAGAATAAATTTTGATGTTTCTTCAATCTTAGTAGGAAGACAAACCTTCAAGGTTTGAGAGGTTGGAATGGGGAAATGAACCATAGCCAAAATCCTCAATTGGGGAACCTTCTACATTAGAGTTAAAGCCTCTTCCATCCAACCTCAAATATGTTTTTCTCATTCTTCTTTCTTCTTTTCTAGTTGTTATTTCTTCTTTCTAATAGGTTTCATTTGGAGGAGGGGTTTCCACTAAAAAGGCCTAACAAAGGCTGGCCCAACATGATGGAGGTAGTCAAGGGTGAGGTAATTAAATTATTTGATGCAGGTATTTTATACCCAATTTTTGATATCTCGTGGGTTAGCCTTGTGCAATGTATCCCTAAGAAAGGGGGCACCATTGTTATAGAAAATGATCAACATGAGCTCATTACTATTAAGAAAACAATCGGGCAGCACATGTGTATTGACTATAAGAAACTTAATAAGACAACCAGAAAGACCACTTCCCCTTTCCATTTATTGACCAGATGCTTGGAAAGTTAGCAGGGAAATCTTTTTATTGTTGCTTTGATGGCTATTCGCACTATTTGGAAATTCCAATTGTTGAGAGGGACCTAAAAAACTACTTTTACATGTCTCTATGGAACTTTTGCATATAGGCAAATGCCATTTGGGCTTTGTAATGCACCTACTACTTTCCAAAGATGCATGATGTCTATTTTTATGATTTAATTGAAAATTATGTTGAAATTTATATGGATGATTTTTCTGTGTTTGAATGTTCATTTGATACATGCTTGAGTAATTTAAAATTGGTTCTAAAAAGGTGCAGGGATACAAAGTTGGTCTTGAATTGGGAAAAGTGTCAATTTATGGTGCGAGATGGCATTTTGTTGGGGCATAAGTTGTCCCAAGTTGGTATTGAGGTAAATGTAATTGCAAAGTTGCCTCCACCAAATTGTGTTAGGGCATTTAGGAGCTTCTTGGAGCATGTTGGTGTTTATAGGAGGTTCGTTAAAGACTTCTCAAAAATAACCAAGCCCATGAATGATTTTTTGGCCAAGGAGGCTACCTTTGATTTTTTTTTTTTTTTGATGAGTGCCTACAAGCATTCAATTTGCAAAAGGAGCGGCTTACTAGCACTCTTATGGTGGTTGCTTCTGACTAGTCATTACCTTTTGTGTTCATGTGTGATGCTAGTGACTTAGCTGTGGGGGCAATTTTTGGGCAAAAGAGAGATAAAGTGTTCCATACCATATACTATGCTAGAAAGACACTTGATGATGCCCAAAAGAATCACACCTGACTAGTCATTACCTTTTTGTATTTTCTTTTTAAGTTTTCAAAATTAAAACTTTTTCTCTCATTGTTCTCATTTTCTTCTTTATTTTCATTTCTGTTCTTCCATTTTCGTGCACTAATTTCGTGGGTCTTCCATTGATGATGATCATGGAAGGCTAAACAATCAATCAATCCAAGAATTCAATCCAAGCAAGGAGAATTTGAGTTCTGGTTTGACATTTCAATTTCTAAGTAAATGTTCACTTTCTTCTTCAATCCTCTATTCAGTTTTCATGATTATGAATGTGTTTAGGATTGAAAATGGATTAGGTTATGGATTCATTTCCAAATTTTGAATTTTAATCACAGATTATTTGGATGATATTTCAATTAGGTTTGTGGTTTCAATTAATTTAGGGGTTAATTCGATTGATCTGCTTCTAATGAAATTGAATGAACTTTCATAACAGAATCATTATCTGAGAATTATGATAATTCAAATTGCTTGGTTTGGTGAATTGGATTGATTTTCTTTAAACTGTTTTACAATACCTCTTTTGAACCTTGTCAATGATCGAACTTAAAGATATGAACTGAGTGCCATGTCAAATGAATGAACCGCCTGGAGCTCGTATGAGAGTTGGTTTAACTGCCCTGACACTTAGTTTACAGCCAATAAACGACAAAAAAGAGTCTCATGTCTTTCTTGATTGGTAAACCCAACCAGCGATTTACAACAAACAAGTCTTTCCTCATTTGTCTTTTTTAAGGGGAGCAGATCGAAGAAACAGATTAAGATTATTATGGTTAGAAGATTTTGAAATTCTGTTAGTTTCTGCATTTTCTTCAATTGTAGTTTGTGTTTTCGCAATTTTTACTCATCGCATGCAAACTGTTCGACAAAAATCCTCTATTGTTTATTAGTGAATTGAAGTTGGAACCAAATTGAACGTGTCTCTGAGTCGACCTAGGTTAATCTTGTGCTACAGAATATCGGTTATCAAAACTGGCATCGTTGTCGGGGATACGGTTCATTGTGTGCTAACTTTAATTCACTTATTATTAGATAAAAAGAAAAAAAAATATTTGCATTCATTCACTGCATATTAAAATTCTATTGTACAATTGCACTTTGTTACATATTTGCATTGTTGTTCTGTTTGTTATGAAGTGTGGATGAACTAGTGCTGCAAAAACATAAAAAAAACAGAGAAAGACAGAGCGAAAATAGAGAAAAAAACATAGTAGTAGTAGGGAAAGGAGTAGTGTAGTGTAGTGTAGTTGTACTGTGGAGTTTGGCTTTGAAACTTGGTGTCCAAAGTTTTAACGTAGTTTTAACAATTAGCGTAGGGGCATTCTAGTCATTTCACAGCAAACTGTCTCAGAATCGGCTGAAAATTTACCAGAATGTGGAGAAAATTCATACATCATTTAGACCTATAAAGGACAAACAGGCTCATCTGGGGTCCAAATTGTCAAATTCGATGATCTAGGCCATTTTTGAATTTATTTTGTGTTTTCATGATTTTTAAAAATCATCAAAAAAAAATTACAAAAATCAAGCATGATTTATAGATATTTATTGTGGTGTTTTTGAATTTTTAAAAAATTGTTTGGTGCAGTTTTCCATTTTCTGTTTCATTTTAGCAGATATTGTGAATAGTGTCCAGGTAGATTTTGTAATTCCTATTATTTTGTTCTCTAATGAGTTGAACTGTGCATGACTAGGTCCCAACCAAGTTACTTGCATTCATATAATCCTGAAATAGATAGGACATTTCACAGATTGAGTAGACATAATAGTAGTCTAGATGAATTTAATAGTGTAGTTCTAGATAGTAGTGTAGTGTTTTCTGAGTCTTCTATTTCTGAGTCTAATTCTCATTCTGCACATCTTGATTCTGAAAATTTTGTTGATACAATGGTTGATAACAACTTAGTTCTTAAGGAATTGGCTACACGTAATGTTGTTTATCAACCTTGGTGTATTCAATATCCTGAGACAGAGGTTAGTTATGAGCTCAAATCTGGTCTTATCCATTTGCTTCCAAAGTTTCATGGTCTTGCTGGTGAAGATCCACATAAGCATCTTAAGGAGTTTCGTGTCGTGTGTTCCACCATGCGACTACATGATATTCATGAGGACTATGTGAAGATGAAGGCATTCCCATTCTCTCTGGATGGTGTTGCTAAGGATTGGTTGTACCTTCAACCAGATCCTATCAACACTTGGACAGACATGAAGAAAAGATTCTTGGAGAAATTCTTCCCTGCATCCAGAACAGCATCCATCCGGAAATAAATTTGTGGCATAAGGCAGCTACCCAGAGAGACTTTGTATGAGTACTGGGAGAGATTCAACAAGTTGTGTGCTACCTGTCCTCACCATCAAATCAGTGAGCAATTATTGATCCAGTATTTTTATGAAGGCTTGATGTTGATGGACATGAGTATGATAGATGCAGCCAGTGGAGGCGCTTTAATGGACAAGACTCATTTTGCTGCAAGACAGTTGATTTCTAACATGGCAGCTAATTATCAGCAATTTGGTACTAGAGGTGTTGCAACAAGCAAGACTGTTGCAAATGGAGTTTCTGTTTCTATGGTTGTTGATAACCAGAGGTTGGAGAATAAATTGACAGAGTTGACATCCCTTGTGAGATAGCTTGCTATTGGTCAACAACAGAATGTGATGGCAGCCAATCAACCAAGGCTGTATGTTTCATCATCCAACAGATTCCTATCCCACTGTCCAAGAAACAGAACAAGCTGTTGACGTTTCTGCCATACAACCTGGATAGTCATTCAAACCTCAACAACAGTATAATCCTTACTCCAACACTTATAATCCTAGTTGAAGAGATCACCCGAATTTGAGGTATGGTCCTGGTCCACAAAGCCAACAGCAGACACAACAACAACAATCATTCAGACCTCAACAGTAGATGTATCAACCTTCCTCCAGTAAATACCAAGCCCTCCCCCCTCCCCCCGTTTAGACAACAACCACAATTCCAACAGTCTGCACCTACACAACCTGCACAACCTGTGTCGACCAGTTATGGACCTTCCTTCGAGGACTTGATGAAGCAAATGACAACTAGCAACAACTGTCAACCAGAGGCAGCAACAAGGTTTTGGCAACATTCCAGCATAACCAGTTATTAATCCAAAGAAAGTGAGTGCTATTACCTTGAGGAGTGGCACAGAGATTCCAAATACTAGTGTTGAAATTGATGTTGGTAAAAAAATTGATGATGGTGCAGATTCTGCACCAAAATAGATTCCTTTACCTTTTCCTTCTAGATCTATTTCTGCATAGAAAGTGGAGCTTGATTCAGATTTGCTTGAGACTTTCAGGAGGGTGGAAGTCAACATTCCCCTCTTGGATGTCATCAAACAGATTCCAAAATATGCAAAGTTCTTGAAGGATTTGTGCACCCATAAGAGGAAGCTAAAGGCAAATGAGCAAGTGAAGAAGGGCATAAATGTTTCTGAACTTATACAGGGCAAAAATGTTGTTGCCATTACACCATCTACCTTGCCATAGAAGTGCAAGGATCCTGGCACTTTCACTGTCCCTTGCACCATTGGAGATTGTACTTTTGCAGATGTTATGTGTGACCTTGGAGCTTCCATTAATATCATGCCCACATCAGTTTACAGATCATTACATCTTGGTGAATTGAAACCCACTAGTGTTGTCATTCACTTAGCCAATAGGAGTGTTGTGCTTCCACTTGGACTTATTGAAGATGTGTTTGTGCAAGTTAATGATTTGATTTTTCTAGCAAATTTTTACATTTTGGATATGGAGAATGAGTCTTCCAGCCATGGTTCCACATTGATCCTAGGGAGACCATTCTTGATGAAAGCCAGGACCAAAATTGTTGTGTATGCAGGAACTCTTTCCATGGATTTTGGTGATGACGTTGTCCAGTTTAACATTTTTGAGGTCATGAGACACCCTGTAGAGAAGCATTCTATTTTTCTTGTTGATATCATTGATGTTGCAGTAGATAGTGTAGATATTTCTTATTTACTTTCTAATGATTTTTCTGATTTTGATCTTGGTTGTACCTGTGATGATTGTGCTGTTGTGTGTAGTATTTGTGCGGAGATTTCCTCTCCACTTACTCTAATTCTTCTATTTTCCTTCCATTAGCCACAAACCTTTCCTTGCCTTCCACCATTCAGCCACCTTCCTTGGAGCTGAAGTCACTACCTGAGCACCTTAAATATGCATATTTAGATGATGCTAAGAAGCTTTCAGTCATCATATCTAGCAGCCTGTCACTTGAGCATGAAGAGAAGTTGTTACATGTTTTGTGAGGCCACAAAAAGACTATTGGTTGGACACTTGTTGACCTTCTTGGAATAAATCCTTCCATTTGCATGTATCGGATACTCTTGGAGGACGATTCTAGGCTGGTGAGGCAGCCATAGAGGAGGCTGAATCCCACTATTCTTGATCTGGTGAAGAAGGAAGTGATGAAGTTACTAGCTGCTGGGATCATCTATCCCATATTAGATAGCACTTAGGTTTCACCTATCCAAGTGGTCCCTAAGAAGTTGGGTATCACAGTTGTGAAAAACTAGGATAATGAGTTGATTCCGACTAGAATAGCCAACAGTTGGCGAGTTTGCATTGACTACAAGAGACTTAACCAGGCGACTCGCAAGGACCATTTTCCTCTTCCCTTCATTGACCAAGTTCTAAAGAGGTTGGCAGGTAAATCACATTATTGCTTTCTTGATGGTTTTTCAGGTTACTTGCAGATTCATATTACACCAGAGGACCAACACAATACCACATTCACCTTTCCATTTGCCACATTTGCCTACACCCGGATGTCTTTTGGCCTATGCAATGCACCTGGCACCTTCCAAAAGTGCATGGTGAGTATCTTTTCTGATTTATCAGAGAGTCTGTTTATGGTTCCTCTTTTGATGCATATTTGGATAGTCTCTCTAGATTGTTTGAATGATGTATTGGGACTAACCTTGTTCTTAACTTTGAGAAATGCCATTTTATGGTGCATCAAGGTATAGTCTTAGGGCATTTGGTCTCTAGTAGAGGTCTTGAGGTTGATAAGGCCAAGATTGATGTCATTACTTCTTTACCTTACCCCGTTTCTGTGCAGGAAGTGTGTTCTTTTCTTGGACATGCAGGTTTTTATAAGAGATTCATCTAGAATTTCAACAAGATTGCACTACCATTGTCACCCTTTTTGAGCCTTTAACCTTTTCTTTCTTGTGTAGTTCATTACAAATTAAAAAAAATGGAAAACCATGTTATCCTAGCTTTAGGGAGAAAAGAGGCTTTGGAATTGTTTTGGGAGTGAGTTTGAAATAAGTGTGGGGTATTTTTATTTTGTTTTGATTTGGAAGAAAAGAAAAGAAAGAGTTTAAAAGGCAAAAGTTCAAAGAAAAAAAATGTGTATAAACAAAGAAAAAGAAGTACAAGCAAAGAGAAAAAAATTCAATAAAAGTTGTTGTGGTTCATTTTCATCCTTGTAAATTCTTTGTTTCTACCCTTCTTTTTACTTGTGGTTTACTCCCCATTGCCCCTCTTTTCTCTTAGTTTTAGCCTAAATATCTTTTTCTTATCCACCCTTTACCTAAGCCATACTTTACAAGCCAATAAAGTCCTTTTGATCTTTTGATGCATGTGTATTTCAAGTTGAATGAATTAGAGTCTTGTCAAAATTTGGATGTGCTAGTTACATGTGGTGTTGAGTGTAATCACAAAGCCATACACATTAGATGAGGTTGAGTGTTGTTCTTTGAGAGATTTCTATCACCTTGGTGCATTCTTAATTTTAACTTGACTACTTTTTCACTTTGCACTTTGTGATCATGTGTTCATAGATTGATTGTTACCTTAATATCATTCTTCCATCTTTCATCTTTCTCACTTTTGTGCATTGTTAGGATCCATTGAAAAATGTGTATGCCTTGTTCATACCTTTCTTTTAGTTTTTGGTTTACTTTAATTTGAATTTTTCTTTTAGTCTTTCTTTTAGTTTTGCCTAGGAGTGCAAAAGTTTAAGTATGAGATATTTTGATTGAGCATTCTTAGTTTAATATTTTTCTATTCTTTTTAGCTTATTTGACTTCTCTTGTACTTTTACAGTTTTTGTGTTAGGCAAACAAGTGGGCTCAGTTGCTAATTGTTTCTTATTTTCAGATTTTATGCTCACTTGACCTATCTTCCTTGTGCAAGACCTAGAAAGCTCTACAGAACTCCAAATGACACATATGAATAGTCCCTGGAAAGATAAGGAAAAGATCTACAATTTTGTCAAAGATAAGACAAGTCCAATTCTGTCATTTTGATGGTCATTTTAGGCTTAGAATTCAAAACCTCTGCACTTAAATTTTGGGCTGCGAGTTGCATTTTTATTGGTGTAATTAGTATAGTTAATTAGATTAGATGGGCCTACTCATGGCACATCCTTTTCTATTGACTTAGTCACTATATGCTAGTGCAATTAGTGAGTGAAAAACACACTACATTTTAGCAAAAATAGATTTTGTATTTTCTTTTTAAGTTTTCAGAATTAAAATTTTTTCTCTCATTGTTTTTCATTGTTCTTCAACCTTTTTTGTTCTTCCATTTTCGTGCACTAATTTTGTGGGTCTTCCATTGATAATGATCATGGAAGGCTAAACAATCAATCAATCCAAGGATCCAGTCCAAGCAAGGAGAATTTGAGTTCCGGTTTGACATTTCAATTTCTGTGTGAATGTTCACTTTATTCTTTAATCCTCTATTCAGTTTTCATGATTATGATGTGTTTAGGATTGAAAACAAATTAGGTTATGGATTCATTTCTTAATTTTGAATTTTAATCACAAATTATTTGGATGATATTTCAATTAGTTTTGTGGTTCCAATCAATTTAGGGGTTAATTTGATTGAACTGCTTCTAATGAAATTGAATGAACTTTCATAATAGAATCACTATGTCAGAATTATGATAATTTACATTGCTTGGTTTGGTTAATTGGATTGATGTTTTTTAAACTGTTTTACAATACCTCTTATCAATTATGTTAGTTTCTGCATTTTTTTTCAATTGTAGTTTGTGTTTTCACAATTTTTACTCATCGCATGCAAACTGTTTGATAAAAATCCTCTACTATTTATTAGTGAATTGAAGTTGGAACCAAATTGAGCGTATCTTTGAGTCGACCTAGGTTAATCTTGTGCTACAAAATTATCGTAGTTTATTATTTTGAAGCGATACGACATCGGTTATCAGGAGTAGACAATGGCAAAGACTCATTATTATTTCTCTTAAAATAAGCATCAATGATAGTAGCACCCTTCCCATAATTTTTCTGTGTGTCAATTACAAATAGTATCAAGTATCAATGACAATCGCGTAAAGTAAATCACGGTTATATTTTGAATGAGATGCACATAACACATTGCACAACATTAACAACCGAAACATAGAATCTTCCACACTGCACATTGCACGCCTTATTATATTATTTTCCTAGAATATAGTCCCAAACTCCAAATATTTCAATATCGTTGACAATTTCAGGCTATTGAATAGTAACAAAAAATAAATAAAGAACCACTTGTAAATAGTAGTTTTTTTTAACAAAAACGGGCTAAGCCCAACATAGTAGAGGTGCATGTGTAAAAAAAAGTAGGTATAAACAGCAGTTTATGTTCTTTTTATTTCGTTTCTGATTTAACAAAAATGGGCTCAGCCCAACATAGTAGGTGTGCATGTGTAAATACAAGGGACACAAATAATAGTTTATTTTATTTTAGAAGAGTAACAACATCAACGAGAAAGGGAAGAAGAAAGAGGAAAATAGGAAAAAAGAAAGGAATGAGGGAATACCTGAAACCCTTCTCTTTCACCATGTGTTTCTGTATCCAAACTTCTCCCTTTTATAGTGTTTTTTCTCCCTCTTTCTCTTTATTCTGTTCCTTTTTATTATTTTTTTCCGTTTTATCATCTTTCTTTCCTTTTCTTTTCTTTTTTTGTTATCTCTCTTTCCCTTTTTATTTTTATTACATTTTCTTTTCTCTTTTTTTCATATATTTTTTCCTCTTTTACATTTTCTTTTCTTTTTATTTGTTTTAATATTTTCTTTTTCTTTTTCTTTTCTTTTTCTTTATATTTTTTTCTTTCCTCTTTCACCTTTTTTTAATATTTTTTCTTTCCTCTTTTTTTTTCCTTTCATTTTCATTTTTTATTAATTTTTTAATATATATATATATATATATATATTTTTTTTTTGTTTTCAAATTTTAGGGGGTCGGTGGTCCACCCTAATTCTGCCTTTGGATATAGGGGAATGAGGCCAAGGAAGATGGCTAGAATAAATGAGGGTTAAGTTTTTGATACGGGGAGTGAGGAGGAAGAGGTTGGTAAGAAAAAATGGGGGTTGTGTGTGTGTTTTATCTTAACTATTTGATTCATTAAAGAAAAGAGTTCCAGTTAATCTGAAATTCGATTGAGATGTAAATAAAATCTAATTAAAAATTATTTCCACCAAGGATTGAACTAGAATATTACATAAACGATTCAACTTTAACTTTAACACATCAATCACTTATATCTAATCACTTGATTATGGATTGTGGTTTTGAGATGGAAAAAGTGAAGAAGATAAACAAATGAAAGGTTGATTAACTCTTTCTAAAAGTTTTTTAATTAAAAATAAATTTAATGTTTAATTTGATGCATCTAAAATAATTAAATTACAATATATGTTATTGTTAAAGATTTTACTTTTTTTTTGTAGTGTGAGATAAGACAGAAAAAAAAAAGATTTTACTACATTCACATCACATATCCTATTTTCTCTCTTTCATTTCAAATAGAAAAAGTATTGTATAATTTTTATCTTTTAATTTTCCTTAAAATTTACATCAAACATATATTATATATCAAAGTTGTAAAATCTAACCAAACTAAATATTTTAACAAAAGGAAGCTGGTTCAAATAACCCTGAGATTAGGTAGTTCTTTGGTCTTTAATTAACTAGGCAAAACCCAAATGACATCATGTGGTAAATGTATTCGACCTTATCATAGTGAGATAAGATTTTGTTGTTATTATTGTAAATCTAAACCTTCATCTTGAATAAGAATGATTTTAAAATTTTTTCTTAAATGCGAACATTTTTAGGAATTGTTATCACCCCTATTAAGCCACATATCATATCTTAAATGAAAATATAATGTAAATGTTAAAAAAACATTTATTAAAATATTAATTATATATAAATTATATTTGTGTGCGTGCATGCTTATTTTTATATAGTTATAATTTCTATTAAAGATATATTTTGAATATATAAATTATATTATAATTAAAATTCATAATAAATAAATATTTTTAATTTATACGTTATATTTTGGATTAATAGTAAAAATTTATAGTGTGATACAAGATTATTTTTAATTATTGATAATTTAATTTTTAAATATTAAAATTTAAATTAGAAATAAAGATGAAAAGTATGTTGAATTGAAAGAGATAAGTGATTAAGAAAATTAAGTATACAAATATAATTTATATATAATTAATATTTTAATAAATGTTTTTTTAACATT
>PYAF01000552.1:1462464-1481951 GCA_007407185.1 Glycine tomentella
TGTAGGCTACGTCCAGCTTGTCTGTACTATAATCACCTCACCGCCACTCGTTACAAGTCACTCGGTTTACAAGGGGAATATAAATAGGATTAAAAGAAACCCTAACAGTAGCTATTCATGGGCCCTAGCCCAAACTACTAATAAAAGTAAAATATTACAAATAATCAGAGGCACACAACAGTACCTAGCCTCTACGGGCTTGGGGGCGCTGCCCCCCGGACCCCCGCCCGCTCACCTGGGAACGGGACCCCAGTTGGCTTTCTGCTGACCCCGCCAACAAGAAGGGTTGTCATCTGACTGCGAAAGCTGAGCCATATCCAACAAATGATATGTTCTCTAAGATGTTGTTGATTTGTCTAAGATATATAGATATAGACTAGTGATTTGGGATTAAGTTCTTGAATAGTGTTAGCTCTTAATTATGTGTTTCAATATGTAGAAACCTGAGATCTTCTGAGGTCAATTGGTACTCCCAATGCAACTAAGACACCATGAAAAACGAATGGATACTTATAAAAGAAAAACACTTTGATACTCAAATCAGTAAGAATTTCTCCAGAATAATAAAGTATTTTAAACTAAAGGCAAGGGGTCAGATATCGACTGGATTATTCAATACAAGGTCCAAATTAAGTCTCTTTAGGACAATGATACTCTCTATCTTGGAGTACTATTCTTCACAAGTGTATCTTAAACATTCTGCATCTAGACATTGACTTCGACGATTGTAGTTTTAAAGATGCTATTTTAGGACAAGATAACCCATTATATGCATAAGCTTGATCGAAAATAAATCTTATAAAAAAAATAAAAGGATTTATTTTTTTTGTATTTAGAATTAGACAATTGCCATTCAAAGGTACAAATTAATTGCGCCATTCTATTTAATTAATATTTCTTATTTGGCCATTACTCTTCAGATCTTGATTACAAAGAAAATAATAAGTGAATTATCTTTGTCAAAATTATCTCATTGTTAACATTAACAGTAGGTATTAATTTGGATAAGATTATTTCTTGAGGGTAAACAGCTTTTTATGGAGATTTTTTTAAAATGATAATTTAGTCAAATAATTAAAATAATATAAATAAAATTTTTCCTGTGTCTTTTTTTTATCATAAACAAATTATTAAAATTGATGTTCTACAAAAAAAAAAAACTAATCATCAAAATATTTGACAATATAAAACCAAGTATTAAAAATCATTTCATATTCATTTTTATAATTTTACAATTAAAAATTTTGTTTTATAATCTAAATTGTCTTAAAATTACTTTTCTCTTAATTGACATCAGATGTCAAACTTTTGTACATACACTACTTAATAACTTTGCATAGAATATAAATTTAACCAATCTAACAATTAAATTAATTCATAATTATTTCTTTATCAATAAACTTCATATATATATATATATATATATATATAATGTTATTTAAAATATGGATAAATATTTATTACCACTAAACAACCAAAGAGCAAATGTCCAATCTATTTGAAATTCATCATACATCATCAAAAACATACTATCAAGTTATATATTCAATGGTCGATTGATTAATTTTGTATTTTTTAAAAATTAAGTGATATAGATGTAAAAAAAATGTCAGTTTAATCGGTTGTCCCATAATAATATAAAATTTATTTTTTTATCATTGTGTTCTTAGCAAGAGTTCGACATAAAGAGCGGTAGAAGTTGACCAAAATTTACATAGAAAAAATGGTTCAACAAAACCTAATGAAGTAAAATATAGATTAACATAATGTCTTAGGACGGATTGGCTAAAAGCTATAAGTTTGGTGGAGGGTTAAACCCATTAGTATTTCTATGTTTCAGTCGTTTCTTTTTTTTTTTAGTTCTTTTCCTCTTCATTTTTTCTCTCCTCTTTTTACTCCTATTTTATTTTAACTTATTTTATATCTTTCTTTTTCTTATTTCCAATTTTTCTCCCCCCCTCTTTTTGTCTTTTTTTATCTTATTTCTGATCTATTATTAGGTTCATCTATCATCGAGTCTAATTAACTTGGGTTAAAGGTATTGTTGATGTTAATATTGATGTTGAAATATTTTTTTTCTCGCTGCTAATCCAACCACAAATTACCCTCGTCCCCTCTACCCTTCCCACGAATGAATAAACGAAAGATTTGTGCTCCCTAGTCTACTCTTTCAAGTTCTTTACTCCAAGGTTAAAAAAAATAGTGCATATACAAGAAATGGCAGCTGATTTATGTCAAAATTTTCTTTCTAGTAGCTTATTACAAATATGCCACTCATGAGTGACATGGGATGGTTGGTTCCTAGTTCCTACTGCATTTAACCATAGTATACATTCCTAAAAAGTAATTGACTTCCCTTATATAAAAAAAAATAAAATGAAAGAACCTAGCTATTTTTACGGTTTGTACTTTGCATTTACAAAATTACAGATCCCTTCTGCATAATGGGCAGGAACCATGCTTTATCAGCCACAAATCAATGCAAGGTAGGTGAAACATGTGATGACAATGAGGCAAACTTCTACCAGTCTCCCCAAGTTGAAAGTCCTGGAAATGCACAAATTCTTCACAATATAAATTTCAAAACATACAAGCTTCGCAACTTTTCTCAAACACCACCAAAAAAATAAAAATAAAAAGCTGACTGTTTCTATTATCGGGGCTGATTTTAATTTTGTTCTTATATATTTGTAATTTTTTGGATCACATAATATCGGTGCGAATTATCCATCAGTTTTATTAATGATTAATCTCTATCAAAAAATCTGATTGATTACTATTAATGAGATCTTCCGTTCCAATTTTTTTTTTTTCAAAACACTAATTCTAGATCTTACTTAAAATATTCAAATCCAATACCAACTAATAACTTATTGGTTCTTTAATGATAATTGTTTAAATACTTAATTTCTAATAAATAATAATTTTTAAAAAATATTTACTAATTCATACATAAAATTCAAACTATTTTTATTTTAAATAATAATAACCTATCCCCGTTAACACCAGAGATTTTACACCAACCTTAAACCTAGCAGTAATAATAACAGATGTCCCCGCCCACCCCTCTGTATCTGTACCTACTTAACATTAATAACGCTTCAAGAAAAATTGTATCAAAAACAAACCTGAAGGCAAACTGAACATGAATCTTTCTCCCCAGAAGCATCAACATTGTTGTCGCTAGTAATTGTGATCTTTGGGATCTTTTCAACTGAATCTCTCGATAAACCTTTGGCGCCACCAATGTCAAAGAGGTTTTGTACCTCATCAAAGCTTATTTCAACAGCACCCATCTGAGAAAGGAAGATCAGAGGCATAATAAGCAAGATGATGCAAGTGCATAACCTAATTTCTGTCTCATAACCTAACTTCATTTACAAAATAAAATAAAATAAATACCTGACTTTGGACAGCACTCAACATGGCTGGTCCTATCCTTTCACGCACTAGTCTTCCACTCAATAGGCTAGCAAGAACATCAATCTGCATTACAAAACTTAAAATGATTAGACTACACAACTTGCCAGTGAAAATGACAATAAAATCTCAAGGGCCAAGCAAAGAACTCAGCAATTGTGTAGTAGCAATTTATATATCCCATTTTTGACAAGGTCTTGAAAATGAAAACCATGTCACTTACTCACCAAGTATAGGACACACCCAATTCCAGATTCGTCAGATTTCCAAAGAACAAGGGAAGATTCAAAAACTTCAATGGAAAAAACAGCTCCTGATATGGCACCAATAGCAGCCCCTCGAATGAAACCACTCTCTGTCTCTTGGCCTATCAAGGCACCAGTCATAGCACCCAACAAAGTTCCAACTGCAAATATAACAAACAACCCATTATACCTTATTAGCCTCAAATATTGTCACAATATATTTGGAATTTCAAAATAAAAATTATAAAAAGAAAAACAACCATTGATTTCAGATGACTTTGAAACTGGACACAAGGCAAAGACATGACAAATGGACACAAACTTCAGGTGATTTAGAAAATGGACACAAGACAAGACATGTAAAGAACATATGCAAATTGCAGAACAATCCAACACAAACCAACATCCAACCAAGTTCTCATTTTTTTTTCTCCCCACAAAACAGAGCAAAATTAAACAAAACAAAAATGTATGTGTCTGTAAGAATTATAATTGCCAGAAAACTCAAAGGCAACCTCGTCCATAACACGACACTGACAATCACAATGGCAAAACCAAATTCTTCATAGCAGATCGAGAATTTGGTGAAAAGAGAGAGGGGGTTGTACCTAATGCAAAGCAGAAGGTCAAGATCGCAGAGAAGATGTTCCCAATGATGGCAGAGACGAAGAGGGTACCAACCCTTTTGACCCTCTCAACGAAATTCCCAAAGGAACGCATCAAAGGGCATTGATTTGGCACAAATTCCATGTGGTTTTCTCAGAAATTCCAGTGCCGTTTGTTCAATGTCACAGATTCGGGTTTAAGGAAGAGTCATATATATAAATATAACAGTAATGTCTGCAAGAGGACGTGAAGATAACGAACTTTATCCCTTCTATTTTATAAATACTTCGTGTGTAAGACGAGAGAACATGGAATGAAACTTTACCTTCAACCAACTCGCATTTAAAGCTGGTGTCCCTTAATGCCACAGTGGCACACTCATTTTAGTATCCATTTTGCTAGGAAAGAAAAAAAAATCTTACTATGGTTAATAAAGTTGTATTATTATTAGTAGGGTTTTTTTCCTCTAAAAAAAGGTTTCCTTTTGTGTTTATAATTACGTGATAAGAATTTTAAAAACTATTCGTAACAAATATTTATTATATTTAAAATTTTATAAGTCATTTAACAATTTTATCATATATTATAACTTGTGATCGACTAACAATTTAAACAAATTTTCCACTTTGAATATATTCTAATCATTTTTTAATTTTTAATAAATAAAGTATTATTCACAAGTGTAACTCAAACGACAATATATATGAAATTTGGGAAAAAAATGATTTGAATTCGATCTCGCATACAATATTTGTGAAGGACGATAGAGGATTAGTCTCATAACTTGTTCAAATGATTAAAGTTTGTGAGAATTCATTTGATCCCACCAAAAAATCAAAAATCCTAATTATGATAGTTAAAAAAACATAAAATATTTTCATGAAACATATTTCATATTTGTTATTATGCACGATAAAAAAATCTCATACCATTATTGCACTAGGTGTGTGTAATGGCGGACATTGGAATTTTATTGAGAGGGGAAAAACACAAAAAAAAACTATATCAGAAATAAAATTACTTCGAAAACAATACAAATCTAATATAAATATATATATATATATAATACAAAAATTAAGATCACTTCACTTGACTCTTATTCTACATGTTTTCATATTGTTAAAATCATCTATAATTGAATCCGTGCTAAAACTCAAAACAATTTCTTTTTCAATGTATGTAATCAAAGAATCATCAAAAAAATTGGTCTTCCATTCTATTTCGAAGTCTGATCTTGATTATCTTCACAGATAGACAAATTGCAAACATGGTGGGTTGATGAACAAACTCATAAAGTTTAGTGAGTCTTAATAAAATAATTCACAATTTAAAATCAAACTCAAAGCAATAATATAGAGATAAGAGATAAAGAAGACACAATAAATTTTAGCGTGAAAAACCCAATTGAGTAAAAAACCATGACGTCCAAATTGGATAATCAATTCAATGTACAACTCCACTATAATAATTTAGTGTACAAGAATTCCTAGTATCCTAATTTTCTAGTCTACCCTTACACATCAATTATCCTAGCCGATATCCTTGTTTCCCAGCAAAAAGCTCTAGTCTCAATTCACCAAGAATTGAAACAGCATGTATCCTTGTTTTCCAATCAGAAGTCGCACGTCTCAATTCACCAAAAACAGAGACAAAACTGGTTTCATAGTTTCCCAGCTACGACCTCTTCCAAAATTAAAAAGAAGAATACAATGAAATGGTTACCTTTACGCTTTTATTCCTTAAGCAAATAGGTACCTTTAAATCTTGATGGAGAGTTGAAGAATCAACCTTGTCAAACGCTTCTATATGATTTCACAACAATTCTCTCAATGATACAAACATAAACTCTCTAAAGCTCTAGTATTATTTAGAATGAAATGCATACTATAAACACACAAATATGTTTCTATTTATACTAATTTAAGCATATGATTTTAACCAATTTTTGAATGCAATCCTAAAAATGTTCTATCATATTATGTAATGCAATCTTAAAGATATTTTATATTATGCAATGCAATCTTAAAGATATTTTATATTATGCAATGCAATCTTAAGATATTTTATATTATGCAATGCAATTTTAAAAATATTTTATATTATATAATGCATTCTTAAAAATATTCTATCCTATTTTTTAATACAATATTAAAAATATTATATCATATTTTTGAATGCAATCTTAAAATTATTTTATCTTATTATGCAATATAATCTTAAAGATATTATATTATATTATGCAATACAATCTTAAAAATATTTTATCCTATTTTTTAATGTAATATTAAAAAATATTATATCATATTTTGAACCCAAAAGATAATATGAGATGATTATGGACTGACCTTCATTCGATCGACACATTTATAATATTACACATTTTTTTTATTATCAAATTATTTTTTTAATTTTTAAGTTTTAATATATATAAATAATAAAATTTATATTAATAAAATTTTAAGGGGAAGGATGATCCACCCTAGCCCCCTCCGTCCGCCTACGAGTGTGTGACAACTTTTCTTCTCAAGGTTGCGACCAAAATCTGTTGGTTCATTTAAACCATAAAAAAAACCAACACACCACATTCGCTTTCAAAAGGAAACGAGACAGTGACAAAAAAAGAGAAAAGTAAGCTTTCTTTTGACAAATGGGGATGGCGCAGCCTCAGGTGCATGCTCACCACATACAAATGGTCGCATGAATTCGTTTTCATTATTTATTTATTAAATAAGTGTACAGTGCAGTGAAGGGAAAATGACTCTATAAATGCAGCAAATGGGCTAATAAAAAATCATTAATGAAAATGGAACCAAAAATGTTCATATTAAAACATTGTTGAACTTGAATCTTACCGATTGATTATGTTTGTTGGCCGCCTCTTTGATGTTTGCACTATTAGCTTTGGCCACCTTGTCGAGCTACACATTGAGTTATTGAGCTAGAGTATTTTGAAATTTGAATAGTAGCAAGTGATTTGTAAGTTGGCCTAGTAGCTTTATTTTTGTTTCTCTTTTACTCTGTTATAATTTTTGTAACAATACTTAAAAGAACATTTCTAACATTAGTTGTTTAACGAATTATGTATCTTAAAACGTCATTACTTAATTTATTTTATCGTTAGAGAAAATCTAAGTGTCATGTTAGTTGTTTAAAATTAAGCTTCAGATTACTTTTATATAATAAGCATCAATTCCTTATGATTAAAACAATATTTTCTTTTCATTTGAAGGTTATTTATGAGTGAATCATTTAAGGGTTACTTAAAACTATACTATTGAAGCAAAATGTGTATAAGTTTCTTATTAATAATGTGGAAGTCATTTATTAGGATATAAAAAATTCAAAATAGATTGCATAAATTACACTTATTGGAGATGGTCTAAGTGAGACTATTTTTGCCAATAATATAATAGAGAGAAATGTAGCAATTCGACAAAAAGAAAAAGAAAAAGGTTAATAATATTTTTTAACATGACTTAAAAAAATTAGTCCTTATTAAATACCTTATTTAAAAAAATTGTTTTATCCCTTGTAGTTTTTGTTGTTGTTCTTACTATTAAGTAACAGAAGTAATTGATGACATAATAACAATGTTGGTAATCAAGTGATTTGTCACATCATCGATCAAAGAGTCTGATGGGGTCATCTTATATAATTTTTTGGACAACACATGTTGTTAATTCCTAATTTATTCATAATATAACATGAAATAAGTTGACAAGTGATTAATACCAAAAAATACATGTGACTACCCTGTTAGTATGCTTGATAACATAATAAGTCAATGGATTGCCAATCTCGCAATTACATTATCAATTAATATTGTTACTCGAAAGCAGAGACTAAAATAATACACGAACTAAAGCAAAAAAAAAATTAAAAGACTAAAATCATAAATATAATATTTTATGGAGACCAAATTTTTATTTAAGCCTTTTAGCATACTCTTTTAAACATATTTTATTATTAGTTGAAATTTATTAAAAATGTAATTTTTTGTAAGTCTTACCTGCGGCTTAAGATCATTGACTACATAGCTATGTCACTGGGGATTCATTGTCATAACTTTGCATTCTCTAATAATTATAAGTACTTTTCTTCTAAAAAAAATAATTATAAGTACTTGAAGGGTGCAAAATATATAAAAAGATTTAAAATATTTTTAATTAAAGAAGTACAAAATTGTAAAGTGATAATTTAACACACTGGTATATATTTGATGATAGTAGATTATATTTCTCAAGACATTTATTACCCGTGTAGAAAGGATAAACGTTATGGTAAGTCCTTGTTAATATTATAGCTTGATTGATATACATACATTTATGGTTACATTACTTGTGTCGTATGACACTATGACATTTGCGAATTCAATTAAACTTATGTTTTAGCTTTGTTTCATGTTATGCATATTAATGGGAATACTTGCAATATATGTTTTGGTGTGATTACAAAATGTGTTATGCAAAAAGCAACAAAGACAAAAGTTATTAATTTATAGTTGTTGATTTGTGATACCATAAAATAAATCACGTAGATTCGACAAATTGTGATTGCTATGATCCAATCATTTCAATTTAACTATATATATATATATATATATATATATATATATATATATATATATATTTATCGGATTTAACTAAAGATAATCACTTAATGGTCTCAACATATGCTACAAATACTTACGGTTTAATGTTGATCGAATTTTCAAGTTATCGCATTAGTAAATTTAGATGTGTTTGTTTAGCAAAATAAATTACATTCCTATCAATGATATTCCTAAAATTATTATTACTGGGTATATTATTCACATAGAAGATGTTTGATAACTGCTTGTCATTTCTTGGAATATTTTTAAATTTATTTCAATTAAAAAAATATTAAATAGAAAAGTAAAATAAAGGGAAAGTGAGAAGTTATTTTAGAATATGACTTCTATTCTCATGGAAATACAAAATTCTCACCCTTTTATGTGGAAATAAAAGAGGAAAAATCATGTGTAACAAAGATTCCTGAGAATAGATCATGCATGATTGCCTTCATTGAAATATAGATGTAGTCATGACTAAAAACATGATAATGTTACATTCCCAAGCTCACATCGGAGAATAAATTTATATGAGTTGAAATAAACACACTTTTAGAAGCTATTAGAATATTTTAATATTTATTAGTAGCTCATGTAACTAACAAATAAAATGATTTTGAATAAAAATGGCCTAATGTGATTATTGTGGAGCATATATAATGCTTATAAAATCATTGTGATCAAAACCATTACAATAGATATCCACAATATTAAAGGTATTTTTTTAGGATGAAAAAGAAAATAAAAAAGAAACCTATTATAATGGTTCCTAGAGAAAAATCATAATAATATCTAGGTTAAATTTTGTTTTTTTTTTAAAAAAAAAAGGTGAAACAGCAATACACCTTTTAAGCAAGAACACAAAAACAAAAATGTATTATAATGTTTCTAAAAGTATTTTCATTATACCTTTTTTAAGTTGGTTCTTTTTTTCATATTTTGTTGCAAAAATACGTGAAAATAGTAGAGAATTTTTATTGTTTTACCATTAACACCAAAAAAATGTTAAGATAAATGTAACAGTAATAATTTAGTTAATAGTAGTTGAGAAATGACTATTGAGCCATGCATAATTAATAGTTGAAGCAGAATGAGTTGAATAGAGTTGAGATGAGTTTGAAAGCTAATTGTTTAGCTAATAGAGAGCCTTCAATTAAAAAGCTAGGTAACTAAGGGACATATCAGACAAGAAACTCATTCGTTGAGGAAACCTGTTAGCTGATGCACGTAAATTCAATTGGTGACCTCAAAGGGATTTTTCTAGAATGTGAAAAAAAAAATTTTTTCCTCTAAGGTTGTTAATTAATGGAAACTCAAATATTTAAGCTATTGTAAAGAAAATAATTGTTTTTACCAAGTAAAAACAATGGGAAACCGTTTGCATAACCCACTCCTACATTTTAAAGATAAAATTCAGGGCCAAAGCAAGTTGTTACATGATTATCAATTAAAATTTAGATTTATATCACTATTAGAAAAATAGGATTAGCGACTGATATTAACTGAATAATTTTGGTGACAAACGAAATAGAAATATTCACCACAGAGGGAGACCATACTAAATTAGTGTGTGGCAGCACGTGATCGCTAATTCAGTTGCAAGGTGGTTTAAATTTCAAAAACAAATTGCAAGAAATTTTAGCGATTGATTTTGTCATTGATATTTTATTTGACTCAACGATCAATTTCGGTTTGTCGCTGACAAAATTAATTATGTACGAAGCAGCGACCAACTAGGTTTGGTCACTCAAAAATAACACTTTTTTGTTACATAACGATTGAATAACATTTAGTCGCTATTTCATTCTTATAAAGATTTATGATATAGTAACTAAAATAGGAGGATCAATATTTTATTTTAACCTAACAATTAGTATACAAGCATTTTATTAAAATAATATTTTTTGAAATAAGTTTATGAAATCTTTAATGGAGATATATGTTTGTATTGGCTTAGGATGACAAGCCACTTCTTGTTGATCTCATTGTTGTTGGTGTTGTTAAGGTTGATAAGGTTCTAGGTTCATAGGATGATGCGGTTGGATAGGGCGTAATCAATGGAGTACCAGGCCCATTATACAAGAGGTCATGCAAACCACTATGCGTTGACATCCTACGCAAATCATATTGAACCATGACTTTGAAAAGGACGAAATAGGCCACCATTGAAGCCTATAAATAATGCTACAAGGATTATGGACATGCTAACAAGTATAGATGCTCAAGGTACATGTTGATGGGTCAAGGTTGGCTTCTCTAACATGTTCACAGTATGACATAGTAAATAAATCCATATTTTTGAATTGGTTAAGCTATAACATAAAGACATCAGCTCGTTAGAGATTGCAAAAGAATATGCTCCTGTGGATATCAACAGGTAAAATCTGCAACAGGTAGAAAATGATAATCTTTGACGGGTATTTGCGGATAACAAGTATCATTATTTTCACTACCTGTTAATTAACGGGGCGGGGATAGATATTATGGTATGGTACCTGTACCTGCAAGTACTTGTTACCCGTTTTAATATTAAAATAATTTTTTTACTAAGTTAACATTAAAATACATAAATATTTTTATTTGTACTTATGTTTTTGGGTATAATTTTATTTAGACTTATATTTTAGTATATTTTTATTTGAGTTTATATAGAAGTATTTTTTAGAAAATTGTTTTTGGAGCTCACAAAATGATTTTTATTTATTTATTCATTTTTATTTTATTTCTTAAGAATTATCCATGGATATTTTTAATTCTATAGAATATTTGAATTCTTTTAGTTATAAATATTATAAAAAAGAGGAAATATTAGAATAAATAAATAAAAAATATTAAAGTACTTTTTTTAAAAATGTCCATGAATATTAATAAAACTCACAAGTTTCCGCTTAATGGGTACTTGCATGGGTAAGAGAATGGACACGAGGCATGTATTTATTTAGTAAGGAAGGTAGCGGTTGACTATTACTTGTCTTTGTCCCATCCCATTGTCATCCCTATACCACCAGATGGTGTGCTATGTCTACTATACCTTCCCATATTTAGGAACCCCTATTTATATGTGACTACGAATTGGGATGAGGCGATGGTCATGATGAGATCGATACTTAGAGTCAACTACAATAAAACATATTGGTAGGTGTTCCATTACCATGAGAATTGAGCTCGTACAATTGAAATAAGCTCGTACAATTGCATATGAGAATTGTTTTGTAACTGTCATAATGAGGAGTGACATGTCAAATGGCAAGCTAGGAACAACATCATATGTTTTAATTAGTTGTGAAAGGAGCGAAAAGTATAGATCATGAAGAAAAGGTTTGGTACTGTCAACAACTAGCACTAGAAAATGTGAATGTCCTTTTAAGCTGCGCGCCAAACCAGTCCCAGGAGGTCAAGGGTGGATTGTGAATGTATATGTGACAGTCATAATCATGCTTTGGCTAGGTCATTCTATGGACACCCATATGTTGGTTGACTAACTGATGAGGAGAAGATCATTGTTGGTGATATGACAAAGTCGATGGTGAAACCAAAGAATATTCTACTAACTTTGAAGGATCACAATGCAAATAATTATACAAGTTTGAAGCAAGTATATAATGCAAGATATGCATACCGGACGCATATTAGAGGCAATAATACTGAAAGGCAACAATTAATGAAACTTCTTCAACTCGACTTGTATATTCATTGGCATAGATTGAAGGATGAAAATGTTGTACATGACTTATTTTGGGCACATCTGGACGCAGTCAAATTGAGCAATGCATATCATATGGTGTTCTTGATAGACAATACTTACAAAACAAACAGGTACAGACTTCTGTTACTTGACATTGTTAGTGTGACACCTACTGATTTGACATTTTCAGCTGCATTTTCCTATTTAGAGGCCGAACGTATAAACAATGTTGTGTGGGCCCTTGAACGATTTAGAGGGATATTTATGAAAATTGAATATTTTCCAGAGGTCATTGTTACCGATAGAGATTCAGCATTGATGAACGCCGTCAAAACAGTTTTCCCTGATCCAATTATAATTCTCACTACAATCAATTAACACACAAAACCACACCTAAAGAGTTCCAAGTGACTAAACTGCCAAAATTAAGGAAACTAAGGGTTAAACTAATCCTAATAGACTCAAAATGCATGCAAAACTTACATGAATATGAATATGAAAAAAATGACATGAAATGCAATACATTAGTAAAAAATCAATAAGAACACAACAATTTTAAAAATTCTGAACCTAGCCCCAAACAATATTTACAATATCTAAGTAGAGAAATTATAGGAGTAGAATTCCAAACTAGGTGAAATCTTGCAAGCCATAAATTGTATCAAGAGTTTGTTCATGAGCAAATCCAATTAGAGGATTCAATGCATCCCGTAAAATGACGTCCATTATCAATTTGGGTACTCATTTTACTTTTCTCTTAAGTGTTTAACAGCTGAACATTTTATCAAACTTAATTTCTCTTAAGCACTAGCCTTGTGGTAGGCTTCAAAGGTGATCCAATAGTCATAGGTCTTTTGTTTTGGTTTGCAAGAATGCTCATTAAACATAAATAACAATTTTTTTCACTAAGGTGAACATAAAGGATCAATTGAAACAACTAAGGTCTTCACTATACAAGAGCTAAAGGAGGCCACCAACAATTTTCATGTAAGTAAGGTCTTTGGCCAAGGTGGTCGAGGGAAAATTTACAAAGGAGTATTACAAGAAAATAGAATTGTGACAATTAAAAAGTCTATAATCAATATTCCATACCAGATTCAGCAATTCATCAACGAGCTGATTGTACTTTCTCAAAAGTAACCATAATAATATGAAAAAGCTCTTAGGATGTTGTTTCAAATTGCAATTTTCAGAAATTTTAAAAAAACAGATCATACGAATTGCATAATCCGTATGATCCCCCATACCATTCTTACGATTGGCTCATCCGTATCACCCCCCACGGATTAACCAATCTGTAATGACCCCCCATGACAGAAGACGACGCTCACCGTGACGCAAACACCACCACCAATGGCGCAAACACGATCACCACGCGCAGGACCAATGCCACCACCGTCAGCCGCACAACGACCAAGAAGAAGAAAGTGAAGAGGAACACAAGGCGCAACTGCTGAAGAACGAACGGAAAAGACAAAAGGTGTATAAAAACTAAACCTAATTAAAATAATTAAAAGGCTATTTTCGATATTACACCATTATCATATAGTGTATGAAGAAAATAATATAGTGTATGAAGAAGAATCCAAAGTAATAAGGGAAGATTAATTACTCACACATACAATTATGGACTTAGGTGGTTGCTTTTTGTATTAATTCTTGTAGTTGTATCATTGAAATTTTTTTAAATATTATTTTTAAGTTATATTTAATTAAATAGACAAATATACTTATCCAATGGGTTTAATTCAATTTGCAAGATAAGTTGAGTTTGTGGGAGAGAACTTGAGTTTGATTTTCACATGATGCATTATTGAGGAAGAATGGAGTGTGATTGAATGTCGGATCGATGATTAGTCTTATAATCACTTCAAAGGATCGAAACTTGTGAGAATACCTCAGAGTCCCACCAGAAGAGTCAAAGGCCCTAATTACGGTGATTAACAAGAAATAAGATGAGCATATCACTTTCCATACTTTTTATTTTGGAATTTATTAACTATTGAACTAAATACTTTTTCAAAACTAAAATACTTTTTCTATTAATTTTTGTTGTATATTTTTACTCAACTCCACAACGAAAACAAGTTTATATGTCGAATATGTGGTTGACATACATTATGAAAATTTGTTTCTATTGTGTAGTTGAGTATAATTTTATTTTTATTATTTTTTAAAAAGGAGTTGAATATAAATTGATGTGAGACTGTATAAGAAATCATTGTCTAGGTGTCAGGTGCAACATGTTGATGGGGCATAGGGGAATGGTCTTTGGCTAAGGACTCAATGAATGCATGAAAGAAAATGTAAAATCAGTCTAGATAGTCACCAATGCACATCCATGGGTATCAAAAGCCACATGCGATCCCTGAAACTCAACAGGAAAGACATTATCAGCCCATTGCCAATAATGTTGGTCTACATCAGTGTAAGAGGGAATAGGGCATGTAATCCGATGAGGTGCACAAGGAATTCCTTGGACATGGATGATCTGGTGTAAGACCCGCTTATGAAGATATAGGTCATGTACATGGTGCCAAATTGAAGGAGTCAAGTGAAGAATGAGATCTCGTGAAGCAATTAGACTTCTCTTTGATCATTGTACGACATCTAGATGACCTACACTAGCTGAAGTGCATCCAAGATCATCCTTGTGGGCCTAACATTACTCGTTCCCCTTAGAGACTTCCATCTACAAGCACAATGAATGTATGTCGACATCGACTCTTGATTGATAATAAGAAAGTGTTTGACAGTTGTGAAACTAGCATCACTAAGGTGGTCATATAGAAAGCATAAGGCACCACACCTTATGCCAGTGGCGGACCCATGTTGGAGCAAATGTCCGAAAGTGCGGACACAAAAATTATTGAGTTAAAATTAGCTTCTGTTGATCTTTTCTGTCATACTCATAAATAAAAATAAAAAAAAAATTATAGAGTTCATATACAGAATATATTTTGTACTTGGTCATAAAAAATCGTCGATGTAGCTCTTTGTTTTTTGCAACAAAACAAGTTTAGAAAGAACCCCAATAGCCCACACCATAAACCCACCGACGAGCCTTTGTTTTTTCCCTAGAAGAAGTTGTGGCGAGTTTCCTACTAGAGAAGAAGTTGTGGCGAGTTTTCCCAAGTGTAGAGCAGAAAACTCTTTCACTCTGAGCAAGGGATCTGAAGGGTTGTTAGCTACTTAGCTTTCATACACGCATCCCCATTTCCTGTATTTGCCTTTTGTTGTCCAATTATTGAGTTTCCTGATTTGGTGGGTTGGTTTATGAGAAGGGTAGACAATTGGCTCATGTAAGAGGGAATGTAAGTGAACTAATGAAGCTCAGGCTTTCTCAGATCCTGCAAATTGGTTCATGTGGGAGATTTAACAAAAATTGTTATATATTTGTAAAGCAAATTTAAAAATATCATACATGACACAAAATACAATATTCGTCATCACCAATATGCTTAGCAAAAATGCAAAATCCAGGCGATTATTGATATAAGTCTCGCCAAAGGGTAACAGTTACAAGTTCAAGGTTACATAAACCCCTTGCTAAACATACACAACAAGAACTGAAGGCAAAAGAGATCCAAAAAGCACATTGTAACATTATCCAAATAAATTTAAAAAAAAAAAATTGTAAAATCATCCTGTTTGTATGCAGAACCATTTTTATTTTCAACCAATCATCAACTTGTTTTCTTCCAAGAAGGTGTAAGTAGGAACCTCCAGATTGTATGGTGCTGGCCCCTTCCTAATTCTGCCAGAAATATCATAATGTGATCCATGGCATGGGCAAAACCATCCCCCAAAGTCACCAGCATTTGGCAATGGAATGCAACCCAAATGTGTGCAAACCCCAATCACAATGAGCCATTCCGGGTCCTTGACTCTATCCGCATCTGGCTGGGGATCGCGAAGAGATCCAACATCAACACTGTTTGCCAGCTTGATATCATCCTCAGTTCGGCGCCTGATGAACACTGGCTTTCCACGCCACTTAACAGTCACCGTGGTGCCGGGCTCAATGCTGGATAGATCAACCTCGAGTGAAGCCAGAGCAAGAACATCCTTACTGGCAGACATGCTAAGCACAAACTTGAGGACAAGGAGACGGACCAGAGAGGCATAAGCAAACCTACCACCTGTAAGGACAAAGTAGGCAAATGCCCTCTTGCTTGGGTCACCTGGGGGAAATCTTTCATGGTTGTGCTCATCATAGACAATCTTAGAAGTAGGGTTCTTAACAGCAGTAACAGTTGCTGGAATCTCAGGAATAATGCTGTTTTCTGTTGGGTGGATCAGGGATTCAGTAGCAAAACCTAGACAAAATCATGTTACATCAATTACTAGAGTTGCCTTAGTTGAATAAAAAATAATAAATCCATTACTGGAGGTAAAGCATGCTTCAACCCAATTAAAGAACCCATTTCCCTAAGAAAAGTACTAGCAACACATTCTCTAGCATGTCCTCTAATACATTATATATGTATTAATTAAACTTTTCTGACAACTACAAAATCATAAGAACCTCATTAAATAAATAGAGAGACCTACACCATTGTGTGATTTCCAATAAATTTTAACTAATAATAACGCAAACAAAACTTAAGGAGTAGAGATCCTCTCCATTTCTCATAGGAAATGAACATACCCATTTCTATGGGAAATGAACATATCCATTTCTATGGTTTTGTGTGTATAAAGATGATCATGTCTAATTGTTTGATGTAGCAAATTTCCATTATAAACACAAAACCATGAAAATTGAGATGTCCATGTCTTATGAGAAAAGGAGAGGATCTCCACCCAAGTCCAAAACTTAGTGTGGTTCTTCACGTTTTGGTGTTGTTTTCTGATCAAAATTGGAGCTTCACCATAGTATTCAATGCTGACTTAAAATTTTTACCTTTATTGTGAGTTAGTGAGGTGAAATTCCAATATTAATTGGAAAATAAACTGTAATCTTGATTGGAGAACAGTGCCAAAAACAGCTAAGGAACTACATCTAAATATTATCTTAGTGTATCATAGAGTGCATTGCTAACATTTCTTTTTACAAAGACTAGGCATAGGCAAAATAAAAGCTACAAAACTAAACCCCCAGAGTAAAATAACATGCAAATACTATTTCACACTTTTTTATTAGCACGCTACAGATAAGAGAATAATTGCATCATGTTTAGATTTCAATTGGGAGAGCTTAAAAGTACTTCCAAAATAACTTTCTTCCTTCTCCATTTTATGCATTGGATTGGAGTTATCCTAATTCAACAAATGAATTGTTTCTCCATTGCTACTGATAGTAGCCTATTCAAATAGAAAAAAGAAGAAAGAAAAACAACAACTTGATTCACAGGGTATTCAAGTCACAGAAAAAATAACGCTATTTATCATTCTGATTCGAAGATGAATGACGCCGTTCCTTGCCATGTTTTTTTATTACATCATCAATCTCTACATAATCACAGCTTTTTGCACCTCTTTTCTTTCATTATTTATTTTTATTAGACAAAACACACAGAAAACTACATAAACAACACAAGGCATAGCCTGAAACCAAATTTCATAACTAGAAACGTCAACCCTAGAACCTATCCAATAACTGATCCACAATTTCAGCAATCAAGCTACCAATAATTCAATTTCAAACGATTTCAAAAAGAAAAAGAAAAAAAAAACCTTCAATGAAATTAAAAGGAGGGAAAAAAAGGTAAAAGTGTAACCTCTGAAGGGAAGATGGGGATGAGAGGAAGAAGTGGATCTGCGGTCATCAACGACGGCGTTTCGAGAGACATAAGCGGAAGCCGCGTGGTTGGGCCGCCACGGAGAGGAGGAGAGAGAAGAGAGCCTTCTAGCTGCAACCCTCAACATCTTCTTCTTCTTTCTTCCTCTTTTTTTATTGCAGAGAAAAAAAAAAAAAACGAAGTATGAGGTAAACAAACTGCTAATTGTAAATGGTGCGTCTTCTGGAGAAAGAAAGAGGGACTTGTCAATTGTGTCTCTAATTTTCACAGGTTGGTTGCTACATGGGCCACCTAAATGGGTATCATTGCTTTTTGGGCCTAGACTTGGGCATTATTGATTTCAATTTGTTGTGGGGGGGTTTGCTACTCTCACCCAGCAATTGCTATTTTCTGACCATAACATAGGTAGCTTTTTTTATCATTGCTGTCTTGAACAAATGAAGAAAATTTCTATCAGTGTTTGTCACCAAGATTTATCGATCGCTAATGTCAGTCACTAATCCTAATTTTTCTAATAATGATATAAATCTCAATTTTAATTGATAATCATGTAACAACTTGCGTTAGCCCTGAATTTTATCTTTGAAATGTAGGAGTGGGTTACGCAAACGGTTTCCCATTTTTTTTTACTTGGTTAAAACACTTATTTTTCTCTACAATAGCTTAAATATTGGAGTTTTCATTAATTAACAACCTTGGAGGAAAAATATTTTTTTTCCACATGCTAGAAAACCACCTTTGAGGTCACCAGTTTAATTCACGTGCATAAGCTATCAGGTTTCTCAACAAATAAGTTTCTTGACTGATAGTAATATAGAATGATAGTAATATAGAAGTGTTTCTTGTACTGAAAAATTAGAATCTACTTTGTATTTAAAATATACAACAATAATAAATAGAGAAAAAATAGATTTGTGTACTTAAATGTATGTTCTTGAAGTAACAAAAGATTTCTTTTATGTATCCACGACACTAATATATGTTATCAATTCTTTTTTATGAATGAAACTCTAAAGAATAAATCTTCTTTATACTTATCAAGTATAAAACTAGCTTAAACTTATCTAGTTTGTATCTAGTACACTTTGCACTCAAATATATGTTTTTATTTATATTGTTAAAAATATATAAATTTGGGTCTATTTCAAAAAATGAGAGATTTTATTTAAAATAATTTCATATCTCTCTTTATCTTT
>PYAF01000552.1:1482051-1519374 GCA_007407185.1 Glycine tomentella
AAAGATAATTCCCAAATAATCACATGACTAATTACCATAAATAATCACATGATCTAATCCTAATATGTAACAATAAAATTGTACTCTTATTTTATGAACAACTCTCACATTTATAAAATAATACTCTTTGTTTATATTAATTATATTCTTAGTGTTAGCAAAAACTATAATAATATTCCACTAAAATATTTATTTGATTAAATTAAATTTTCTAATTTAATTATCAAATAAATTATTTTCTTTTGTGAAGATTGAAATACTTGTTTATGTGTGACTTGTACCAGTATTAAATTAATCATAATTAATTTACTAATCAAGATATGCATCTAGAAACACTTCTTAATATCCCATACTCATTTTAGTGAATTATATTAAAAATAATAATAATATATATTAGTTTATTGAAACTAGTTCAATCATGATTCAACTACAGTTGAACCATTGAACTACTGTTCAACTATGATTAAACCATTGAATCTTGAATAAGTGCCTTCACCGATTTAGTGATTGATCCAATTTTAAAACTTTGATAATTTGTGTATCACTTAATATTTAATACTATTTTTTTCAACATTAATACATATTTCTTTTATACATAAAAATAAAATATACATCTTGATTATAAAACAAACAAAAAATATTTAATACTTATTTTTAATTGCCACATTAAAAATTAATATAATATATATGATTTATTTGATTTGATTTTTTTATAATAAAATTTAAAAATTGAATCAAACTGAAAAAATATACAATTTTTTAGACTTTTAATTTAAATAATTTTTTATTATTTTAAATGAATTTATGGATTTACAAAGAATTTGTTTTGATTTTAAACACCCTTACTAGCGATATAACGATTTACAAAGGATTTATTTTGATTTTGAACACCCTAGGAATATAACTAGGAAGAGGTTTCAAATAACACCCATAAGTTATTAGGCCTGAAAGACTTTTCAAATAACAAGCATAAGTTACTACATATGCCAGTTTTATATAGTACATTTGATATTACTATCCGACAATAGTCCTCCATCTTTGCAAAATGACACCAACTTCCGACAAATGGGTCTGGTTGCTAGAGTCATTATCAATCACGTGTTTGCAGTCCATTGAAGTTTCTCATTAATTACATAGATTCATTCCACTAAATTTTATAAAATTTAAAAACAATTTAATATTTATCAAATAAATTAAATTTAATGTATAATGTATTTTTTAAAATATAAAAAAAATATGTAAAACTGCATATATCTAAATCTACTAACAAATATTTATAATACAATAATTAAAATTTGTATAATTCTATGAAAAAAATTAAGGAGAAAAGAGTCGTACCCACTCTTAAATTCCGTAAATTTGTTTCTATATGTGAATATCAATATATTTTTTTATTAAAACTTATGATATTTTCTAAAATTTAAGTAACATAATAATTTGAAAATATCATATAGTAGTTCTTAAAATTTTGAAATTTAAATAACAGAATAATTCAACAACACAATTAATATATAATTTTTAAAATTTAGGACACTATAAAGATATATAGAATAATAACAATAATTTATAAATAACAAAATATTTCTAAAAATTAACACGCTACTTCACTTTTCATTAATTAGACATTATTACTAGTTTGGGGTTATTAGAGCTTTTCAGTGTCTCTGGTTTAGGGTTAGAGCTTAGATGGATAAAATTAATTTTGAAAAAGTTGAGTGAGAAGCTGTATTAAATGGTGTGTTTTACATCAGAAAATAGAAAAGTTGATTTGGAAAGGCAAAACAAAGGCTTGAAAAATATTGAAACTTTGAACAAGGCTTTGTTATCTACTCCAACCAATGGAACGAATTGGAGAGTAAGTCTCGTGGAAAAGTGTGTAAAGTTCATTTGGAGCAGGCAGTGGAAACAAAGCTCTCATGATTGGGACCTCAAATAAAAAGTTGAAAAGACACTTATTTTATTAAACTGATTATTTTACATTTAAGTATTTGAGAATATAAAAATATATAATATAAGAAAAATAATATTTTTATTAAAAATTACATGTTTGGGTACATTATAGAAGTAACATATTTTTAATAAATCTTAAAATGATATATCATATTTTTTATTTAATTTACTTGTTTAATTTATTCTCAAAGTAATTACATAATATAAATATTTATATATAAGATAGGAATGATAAGATAATGAATCTATGAAAAAGTTTGACTTTTCTTATTTTTATTTTTTTTGTGAAAAAGGGGGATGAGTTCAAATTAAAAAGGATGAATTTATATTTTTTATAATCCATCTTGGTCTCATTTGGGTTTTACAGAGTTAGGTAAGTCAAAAAGAAATTCATCAAATTAGTTTTATTTATTTATAATTTGCAATTTTGTTTGTGTTTTTTATTTTGTTAAAAATAGAAATATTTTAAGTCTATTATTATAAATCAATTACACATTAATATCTGCGCTAAAAATTCATTGAATATAAACTTATGAAGATAAAAAGAAACTAACAATTAATATAATAATACTTTTTAATCAGATGCCACATCTTTATTTAAACAAAATAAATCATGAAATAAAATAATAATTTTAATTTAATTATAAAAATATAAATAATACTAAAAAATATTACATGGATATATATTTTTTATTTATTTATTTAGTCTATTTTAGTTGTGGGTCCTGTACCATCCATCTTCGGACCGATACTGGGAACAATTGTTCGTAATAAAGAAAATGATGAAATAAAGGAAACAAGGAAGAAAATACATCAAAAAACCTTTAAGATATTTTTCCCATGTACAACCGTCTGAATTAACAGTAATGTAAAACATTGTAAAATAAACATTGTTGTCTAACCTTAACTGTAAAGTTATATTTATGTTAATATACAGTAAAAACAAGTAATGGGAGATAAATACCTATAGTAATGCCTATTTAAGTTTTGTATTCATTGGCATGCATCCATTTGGTACATGACCACTTATTACCCTTAATCACTGGACAAGCACCTGAAAATTATCATAAAAATAGATATGCTTGTTAATTTATCTACTCTAAAATTGAAACCTTCTAAACATAGCACAACTAAGAAATAATAAATAAATAAAAAGAGCAACTAACAATGATAACTCAATGGATCTAAAGTTGCATCAGGCTTCATGCTCCAGAAAAGTAAAGCATCACCCATTTTTGGCTTAATTGAAAGTCCTGTTTTTCCACAATCAGAAAGCTCATTCCACCAAGGCACAGAGCTAAAATTTGCATTCGCATTTGGGAACACTGTCTCACCCCCTTCTTCAACATTTGAACTGTATCATTAGAATACAAAAAGTGGACTGCATGAGCACTTGTTTTCATATCCAACACAAATTGAGGTTAACAAGTAAGAGGCAACTGAAGTCACTTACAGGTACATCAACATTGTTGCTATCCGTTGATCCCCATTCTTAGTGTTAAATTCGTCCATAAAGTAGTCAAAATGAGGGGCATAATATTGTCCTACTTCATAACGGATAACTTGAAGTCCTTCACCATGCTCTGCATATCGTGGGATACAACTTATAGTGGTTTTTAAGTGTATAATGAAAAATAACATACTATCTAAGCATCATCCAAAAGGCAAAGACAACTAAACAGTTTTAAAATATTTCTTATCTTTTGCACTTCATATATAAATGGAGTAAATAGTCACACAACATGATGGTCCATTGCTTTAAACAAAGCAAAGGCAAAACATGTAAGAATGACAATGTCGTGGGGCGGATCCAGAAAAAAAATTAAGGGGGGCACTTTTGCGGGGGTTTGGGGGCAGCGCCCCCGAAAATTTTTTTTAAAAGAAAATTAAAGAAACAAATCATTATAACAAAAGTATGAAAATGGTATAATTTAAAAGGAAAAAAATGACAAAATTAACGTGTGATCAATGCTTAAAAATAACAAGAGTGTGATCACTGTATTCATGAAAATTACAAACATACATATTCACACTCACTTCTCTCTTATTTTTCATTTTTTTTATTATTCTTTTTTCATACTTTTCAATTTCTCGTACAAATGCCTAAACTATTTATTTATTTATTTATTTATTTATTTTATTATTATAAAAATTACCCAAAAAATAACACTTGTAAAATTATTATTGAGAATTTAAGGGGGGGCACTGCCCCCCCAATCATCAACGTGCGTCCGCCCATGGTCCAGAGTTGATACAAATTCAAACATATCTCATTGAAATAAGAAGCATAATCTAGAATTTTACATATCCATTCAATTAATATTTCAATTTCATAAAGCAAATTAGCAGCTAAAAAAATATGGATCTCATCACTCATGTGATTTCAAGGATTTTTTTACATGATTTTTGTTTCCTTTCATAAAGGGAAGAAAAGCCTAGAAATGCACAAAGAATCTTAAGCAGAATAATGAAGCACATAGACAACTTCAACTCCACAAAATTCACAGAAGTTAGTATCATGCTGACAAAAATATTCATTAAAGACAAATGCATAGTTCACAAACTAAAGTGATTGATTGACCATTTAAGCAATTGAAAATATTTTAAATTGCAATCGTTAATTTTATGAATTCTAATGTTACCTTAAATATCATCCAATTATTAAGAAACTATCATCCAATTATGTTACCTGATTCGTAGCATTTTATATTACATTTGCATTGCATTTCATTTAGTTTTATTTGTACATTGTGGCATTTAGGACTTAGTTTAAGTTAATTTCTCTAATTTTTTTTATCTTTGATGGAATTGGTTGCGCTTTAGGTGTTACTGTATTGTTAGGTACCAATTTCAGAGTAGAAGGCCACTTTTTGCAACTTAGTGAGGCATTGTGAGAACTTGAGATGAATCATTGGAGTTTGTAGATGTCTTGAGAAGTCTTACAACTATGAGATACAGTTAACACGTATTACTCACATTGTTGGAGTAAACAATATGGATCACTACCGTGACTAGTGCCAAACTTTTATCCTATCTTAATTGTCGGCTTGCAACAACATGAATCATGGTTGTGAGATATGGATACCGACCTTAACAGACGACATACATTAATTTTAATTATTTTTAAGATTTGTATTTGTATTTTGGCCTGAACATTTTAGCACATTATTTTTAAATATCCTTCTGAACATTAGAATAGATCGAGTTTCACATTGTGATGCTTGATGGCTAGGAAGAGAGCTAGAATCTTGATCCTCTTCCTCTTCTTCTGTTCGTTATCTTCTTGGGTATTCCTTTTTGTTTCTAGGGTTGGGCATAGCATATGAACATCTAATGAATTAATTTTCTGCTATCCTTGTGTTGTTCTTGTTCTCTTTGATTCCTTTCTATTGTTTTATTTATGTTGAATGAAATTGGCCTGCATTAATCATAGGGATTTGGGAAAGTACTGAGAGATGAACCCATAATTTCGGAACTGAAGGAAGGAACTTAGGTGTAGAACCACGAGAGTAGATTAAGCCCTTATAGGAACAAACAAGTTAACAAATTCTTTAAAAGGTCTAATTAAATATAGTCACCACGAGAGTAGGGATTAACTTGGTTAGATACACTTGTTCTTAAGTTATCTTAAGTTAATTTGTCTTCAATAGGAACTTGCGCGCAAGGGTAATTTAATTAATTATTATTTTTCATAGCATGAAATCCAATCTTGAAAATGTTTAACAACTTGAATTTTAATCATTATAAATTGCTTTCATTTTCTATTATTGATCTTACTTTTCACAATTTCCCACAATCAATTCTTATTTAAAATATTTTTCATTAATTCATTTTAATTTTATTTAAATTTAAGATTTCACTTAACAAAGCACACGGTCCCTGTGAAAAGAACGATATTATTATTGAACGATACCATGCACTAGCAATTTTTCGACATCATTAAAACATAAAAGGGTCTCATACCTTAAATATAAAACTCTTTCGGTGACGTTGCAAATAGTGTTAAAAAAATTCTATATATGAATCAAAGTTAAACTTATCATATATTAAATTATTATATTTTTAATGTAAATATGAAAGTTTAAAAATTTATTTCCTAAAGTATATATTATTCTTAATTTTATTAGGATTACAACCCAAAAAATATGACTTTTCTAAATCACAAGGGAGAACCAGGGAGGTTCATGAAACTTTGGGTACAGGGTGCAAGGATGGCCTTCTTGGCACTCATTATTTACTTTAATACATATGTGAAGCAAAAAACTTAACAAAAGCAGTGAATCCTTAGTTTGATCAACAATTAAAACTCATGAAAAACTGGCAAAAGGCAGAAAGTACATACCTATGGGTATAAAAGTAACATCAGCTATTCTCTTCTCAATATTCCTCACAATTTTATCTTGTCCTCTGTCTATAAAAGTGCCAGTGCTTGTACGTACGCTAAATGCAGAAGAAAATAGTAAATATAATTAGATATTTATTTTCAATATTGAATAAACTAAAAGGACACTTGACAGAAAAGTACAAAGGAGGGAATTATACAACCTGCTGCCTAAACTCTCTCCAGATTCATTATCAACAACTAGTGACTGTTGCATGTGTGGTGTGGCTATATTAATTAGATATTCACATTCCTCCTTGGTCTGTGAAGATTAATCAGCCAAATTTCAGTATTTCAAAATGGAGACACTGAAATTTTAGTACTACAATTGAGCACAGGCCTTAAACACATTATAACCATTTAGAATAACACCCCGTTTCAATAACTTAGAGAAGTGAGCCTAGGTAGTCCATTTTTATAATATTTCCTAAACCATGACAATAAATAAGTAAAAAACGTCACCTTTGGTGATCGCCGGCTTGCAAGTGGAAAAGAATAAACAGAAAATTTGTAACGAAAATTCTTGATGCTTGTTTTGTATAAGAAAAATGTGGTAATGCTCAAAGTGAAACACTATCCATTTGTACTCTGCTTCATAATTTTTTTATTACTCCTCCAATACGATAAAAGTGAGTTGGGTGGAGGATAATCCCATATACTCTCTCCCATGGAAGCTCAAAATACCCACAAAAGTCACAATTTTCGTGTGGTAGTTATTCATGGATCAGTTGTCAACCAAGTTCAATTTGATTAAGAAATGTCCTCTACACGGTTTACAAAATACACGTGATAAGTGACGTAACATTTTAGTATGTATATCAGTCTTCAATATCAGCCTTGACACAAGAACACAGATGTCTCACCCTTAGCAGACTTCTGGGTCGAACAAGTTGTCTCTAATACCTCATTATTTGAATATTATCGATAATATTGCAACTTCTTTATCAAATGACAGATACTTAATTATTTATAAGATACACATTATCTATAAACTACAATTATCTACAAGTTAGTAATTATATGCAAGAATTGTTATATCATTATAATTTTATAATAACTCCTACAAACAAGGATTAGTAGTTCTTACTCCACTCTATATGTACCATGTTCTATTTCACCCATTTCATCTCTCATTCTCACCTAATTTACATACTTACTTGAGCATCAGAGTCGTTTGTTTTGCATGTCTCCCCTCTTGTCATCCTAACAAAAGGTTCTCACAGTCTGACATGCGAGATCGTAGAGTCCATCTTGACCACATCCATCCTGACATGTGTCAACTCTAGATTTTGGTAAGTACAAGAGGGATGTCATGTTATCTAACCATGACAGTTTCTGTCCTTTTTGTTTGTTACAGGTGGAAAATGCCAACCATGTCTTCTTTTCCTGCCCAAAAATGATGGAGGATTAATTAGAGTGGTATCGGTTGGAGGAGGTGGTTACCGTGATCCCGCAACAAGCTGCTCAATATTTTTGGCAACATGCATGCAAAACTGGATCGTCCTATGTTGACCATCGGAGGTGTGGTAACTCGGCACCACACACCTTCTCGACTGGGAGTAATTTCTCCACCAACCACAAACACAGGGAGTCATCGGATTCAACCCACAAACAATCAAACCGTAATAAAGCGCGGAAACGTGAATCAAAAACAACGAAGGATGCGCGAGAGATATAAGGGAGAGAATAACAACACACAAATAGCTTTACGTGGGAGAAAACCTCCAAGAGGAAAACCCACGGGACCTAGTCCAGAACAATCCACAATTCTCAATAATAATGGTTACAGACACTCAACGGCCTCACGCCGGAGTCACTCACAATGGTGGACACTCACTCTCAACAAGAGTTGCTCTCAACCTCTCAGAGACACTCTCAACAGCCAACTGTCGGAGACATACTTCCTCACCACTGTTTCACTCTGCACTCTTCTGCAGGTTTTTTACGTCTGCGTCTGGTCTGTCTTCATCACCATTCTCCATCTATAAATGCATTATTTATAGAGAGAATTAGGTTTAGGATTTCTGCACCCTAAACAGGGGAATTGGGTCGAGGTCAACCCTCGAGGTTTGGACCCAAGTCAACATTCCCTTTTTCAACTCCTAGGGATTTGGGTCAAGCATTAAACGGAACATTATCCAACAAATCTCTCCCTTCCATTTCAATGCGACACATCGGCAACCCGGAATCCTTTTCGGTCTTCCACTAAGGTCCGGGGTCTTCAATCAACACAACCCGACTTTCTCACCTCGGCTTTCTCATGCCGAGTTCATCGGCCCGGCTCCTTCATAGCAATCTTCAAACTTTATTACTGGTACCGGCTTCGTCATCATGTCAGACCAATTCTGACTTGTGTGCACCTTCCAAAGTGTGAGCTTCCCATCCTCCACCGCATCCCGTATCCAGTGATACCTCACATCAATGTGCTTGGTGCGGGAGTGATACGCCGAGTTCCTTACAAGATGAATTGCACTCTGGCTATCGCACTTAAGCTCATACACATCTTGGTCATGGCTGAGCTCCTGGAGAAACTTCTTCATCCACAGCAACTCTTTGCACGCTTCTGTTGCGGCAATGTACTCGGCCTCCGTGGTTGATAGTGCCACACACTTCTGCAGTCTCGACTGCCACGAGATTGCCCCTCCAGCAAACGTCATCAAAAATCTCGTCGTCGACTTTCTCGAGTCAGAATCTCCCCCTAAATCAGCATCCGAGTAACCTTCCAACTCGGCCTTGCCATCTCCAAAACGAAGACACACCTCGGTTGTACCTCGGAGGTATCTGAAGATCCACTTCACTGCTTCGGGGTTCTTGGAATACCGGCTCACCACTCCAACTGCATATGCCAGGTCGGGTCTAGTGCAAACCATTGCATACATCAGACTCCCAACTGCAAATTGGTATGGGATCTTCTCCATCTCCTCTCTGTCTTCATCTGATCTTGGACATTGCCTCTCACTCAGCTTCAAATGTCTGGCCACGGGGGTGCTCACTGTCTTGGCTTTGTCCATGTTGGATCTCTCATGATCTTCTCAACATATTTTTCTTGACTTAGCCACAGTAGCTTCTTCTTTCTATCGCAGATGATCTTCATCCCAAGGATCTGCATTGCTGGACCGAGGTCCTTCATCGCGAAGGACGAGTTCAACGCCTTCTTCAAGATGGTAATCTTCACCTTGTCTTGCCCCGCTATCAGCATATCATCCACATATAGTAGCAAGATCAAGAAATCACCAATCTCATACCTCTTTACGAAAACACAGTGGTCGGCTTCCGTCTTCATGAATCCATGCTCTGTCATGAAGGAATCATGCCGAGATGTTTGCTTCAAGCGATAGAGACTCTTCTTCAGTCGGCACACTTTGCCTTCACATCCCGGAGCCTCAAACCCTTTAGGTTGCTCCATAAAGATCTCTTCTTCCAACTCACCGTGAAGAAATGTCGTCTTCACGTCCATTTGTTCTACCTCCAGATCCATTGTTGCTGCCATAGTTAACACTGTCCGGATCAAGGTCATCTTCATAACAGGAGAGAAAATCTCATCAAAGTCAATTCCCTTCTTCTGATTGCAGCCTTTCACTACAATCCGGGCTTTGTATCTCGGCTTTTTGTCGTTCTCCTCCTGTTTGATCTTATACACCCACTTGTTCTTCAGAGTTCGCCTCCCCTTAGGTAGCTCGGTCAGCTCATATGTCTGATTATCATGCAAGGATCTCATCTCATCCTGCATGGCCTTCTCCCATTCATCATTCTCTGGACTCTCCACCGCCTCATCATAACTCTGAGGTTCACCATCCTCAGCAATTATGGCATATTCTTCTGGTGGGTACCTTGCAGAAGGTCTTCTGTCTCTAGTGGGGTATCTCGGCTGTTCTTCCTCAGTCTCATCAAAATCCGATTCTTCATCTTCATCTCGGATCCCGGCATCATCATCATCTTCATCGCCTCCAGCGATCTCTTCACTGGTTTCTCCCCCTGCTTCAGCATTCTCACGAGGGACGGGTTCTTCACTTCAGACAGTAACCCGGACTTGGGGCTTGGGGCTTCGAGATGTCATGAATGGTTTCATCCTCATGAAACACTACATCTCGGCTTTTCACAATCTTCTTGTTGATTGGATACCACAGTCTGAAACCAAACTCGATTTTCGGTGAATCGAGGTAGATACACTCATTTGTCTTCGCATCCAGCTTTGCCCTCTCATCATTAGGGACATGCACGAAGGCCCGGCATCCGAACACCCTCAGGTGATCATAGGTCGCTCTCCGACCTGTCCAGACTTCTTCTGGAATCTCTCCTTCTAGCAGTCGTGATGGTGAGAGATTTATCAAATCAACCGCTGTTCTAACTGCCTCTCCCCAGTATGCTTTTGACAAGCCGGCATTGGATAGCATATATCGGACCTTCTCCTCAATGGTCCTGTTCATCCTCTCAACGAGTCCATTCAGCTAAGGTGTCTTGGGGGGCTTCCTCTCATATCTGATCCCGGCTTCTCTACAGTAAGCTTCAAAGGGACCACGATACTAACCACCATTATCTGATCTGACCACCTTCAACCTCTTGCCAGTCTCCCTTTCCACCATTGCGTGGAATTCCTTAAACGATTGGAGAACCTGGTCCTTGGTCTTTAACGGGTAGACCCACACTTTCGGGAGTGGTCATCAATGAAAGAGACAAAATACTGCGCTCCTCCAATCGATCTCTCCGACATGGAGCAAACGTCAATGTGGACGAGGTCAAGTATGCACCTCCGTCTCCTGGGCTGATCCGGTCTCACAAACGAAACCCGGTGCTGCTTTCCAGCTAGGCAGTGCGAGCAACTCTCCAGCACTTGACCCTTCAACCCGGTCAATAGCTCTTTCTTCTCCAAAATCTCAAGCCCTTTCTCACTTATGTGGCCGTGACACTTGTGTCACAACTCCAGGCTTGATCTATCAAAGACAGTGTTGGCATCACCGCCAATGATCGTCTCTTGCATCACATACAAGGAGCCTTCCTTCTTTCCACGGGCTATCACCAAGCTTCCCTTGGATAGCTTCCATCTACAGCCCTCAAAGTCGTTCACTAACCCGGCGTCGTCCAGCTTTCCCACCGAGATTAGATTCAACTGCATGTCAGGTACATGCCTCACATCTTTCAACACAATTCGGCACCCTACTTCCGAGGTCAGGGTCACATCGTCGACACCAACAATCTTGTTGGTCACCTGATTCCCCATCTTCACAGCTCCAAACTCTCCACTCGTATATGAGGAGAAAAACCTTCTATGAGGGGTCACGTGGAAAGAGGCACCCGAATCAACTATCCAGGGACAATCATCAAAAGCAACATTCACAAAATTCTCTCTGAGAAGAAATATCTCGGCCCCAACACTAGCTACCACCGCCGTGGTGCTCTTCACCTCTTTCTTACCCTGGTCTGACTTCACAGACCCACTCTGCTCATCTCTCTGAAGAGTCCAGCAGTCTGTCTTCATGTGTCCGGGCTTTCCATAGTAAAAGCACTTCAGTTCACTCTTCGGTCTTGACCGGTCTCGGGACCTATCCCGTCTCTCACGACCTCAGTTCTTCCCACGAACCGGAAGTCGGACTTACTCCTCTCAGCAACGATGGTATCACCCGTGCTATTCACACCTCGTTCTCTCCTCCTGGATTCCTCATTCAGGAGGCTGTCCGGTCACGACATCCATCTCCAGTTTTCCTTCAGGAGTCGAATTACTCAATGTCACCACCAGAGTATCCCAGCTCTCTGGCAATGAGCTCAGCAACAACAGAGCCTGCATCTCGTTGTCAATTTTCATGTCGGCCTTGGACAACTGGTTCACAATATCTTTGTATGTGTTGAGGTGTTCAATCATGCTCATCCCGTCCTTGTACTCTAGCTTCACAAGCCGGCGAACTAGATGTGCCTTGTTCCTTGGATTTTTCTTCTGAATCATGGACTCCAACTTGTTCCATAACTCATACGCATTAGTGAACTCAGACACATGCTCAAAGAGGCTTTTGTCGATATACTTCCTGATCGTGGCCACTGCCTTCCGACTTAGGATCTCCCACTGCTTGTCGGTCTTTCCAGCCGGTCTCTCATTAAGCACAATGGGCTAGTACAAATCCTTGCAGTACAGATGATCTTCCATCATCAGCCTCCAGTAAGTAAAGTTGTCTGCGGTCAACTTGAACATATCCCCATTATGGATTATGCTACCACTGGTCTCCATCCCGGCATCTCTCTCTCAGAACCCTTCAAACTGGGCTCTGATACCACTCTATTGTGGTAACTCGGCACCACACACCTTCTCGACTGGGAGTAACTTCTCCACCAGCCACAAACACAGGGAGTCACCGGACTCAACCCACAAACAATCAAACAGTAATAAAGCGCGGAAATGTGAATCAAAAACAACGAAGGATGCGCGAGAGATATAAGGGAGAGAATAACAACACACAAATAGCTTTACGTGGGAGAAAACCTCCAAGAGGAAAACCCACGGGACCTAGTCCAGAACAATCCACTATTCTCAATAATAATGGTTACAGACACTCAACGGCCTCACGCCGGAGTCACTCACAATGGTGGACACTCACTCTCAACAAGAGTTGCTCTCAACCTCTCGGAGACACTCTCAACAACCAACTGCCGGAGACACACTTCCTTACCACTGTTTCACTCTGCACTCTTCTGCAAGTTTTTTACGTCTGCGTCTAGTCTGTCTTCATCACCATTCTCCATCTATAAATACAGTATTTATAGAGAGAATTCGGTTTAGGATTTCTGCATCCTAAACAGGGGAATTAGACCGAGGTCAACCCTCGGGGTTTGGGCCCAAGTCAACATTCCCTTTTTCAACTCCTAGGGATTTGGGTCAAGCATTAAACGGAACATTATCCAACAGGAGGCTCATTGTGTGGTGTTCGTGGTATCTTAGAAATCAACGTGTCTTTCATGATAAATCTTTTGATAAGGAAGCTTTGAAGCAACACTATTTATTCACTGCGTGGTCTTGGCTGAAAGGGAAAGATAAATCTTTTTTATTCATCTTTTATGCCGTGGAACATCAACCCAGTCTTGTGCATGAAAGATAGCTGAGTTGTGCTTCCCAAACTGGTGGTTACTGTGGTATACAAATTCTATTATTGATGTAAGGGGTGGTTAGTATCTGTCTAAGACCGTGCAGGAATGTAGGTGGCACTAACCTCACTTTTGGTGCTGCTTGTTTTTTTATATGGTTTTAAACCCAAAAAAAAAAACGATAAAGAAAGTGAGTTGAAAAAGATTTCAAACTCCCTTATTAAGCATCGATAAATAAAAACCAAAACCTTCCATTCTATCTGCCATGTCACTCCATTTTTACTCTCCTTCACATTTTCCACCTCACAATTTTCTAGCAACTCAAACAAACTAGACCCACATCCCTGCTTAACAAGTCTAACATGTACAAATCCAATGACAAAGATCATTAACAATGACAAATTCTTGCCTGAGCAAAGTACTAATAGGATCAACCAATCAAAAGCTCTATATATTATTTAAATAACCTCAACATAGACTTCATCATTGTTATTTTTAGAGCAAAACTTAGGTGCATTTTTTTAATGTTTTTAATATTATGTTTCATTTAAAATTAGAGTTTCACTTCAATTACATACACTGAAGGAAGTTATAAAGTTGATTAAATGATTAAAGAGAGAAGAGAAAAGGAAAAAAATATTGGATTCAAATCCATCTTAGCTAATAAATTAACGACCAACATTTATCAATAAAAAAAATACTAATCTTCTGTACAATCATTTATAATGCAATTTTAATCAAAGAACAAGCAACGTTATGTGACAAACTATATCTAATTTTTGTCTTTATTATTATACTGTTCTCTTCTACTCTATCGTATCCGTTTTCTGGTGATACAAAGCCCATTACACCATTGAAATTGGATTACAATTAAAGCTAAATAGGGAGCCACAGGAATGAAAGGAAAATAGAAAGAAAAAACTGACCAGAAAGTTATGATAGAGAAAAGCTCTGGGCTCCCAGGATATTACTTCTACCCACCACTTTACCCGGTTGTCTTCTTCACCTTCACCTTCGCTGCTGCTTCTGCGCAAAACAGAAAAAGATCAGAGAAAGCGAACGAAATGGAAGTGAATGAAGCAGAGAGAAACAGAGTTCACATACACGCGAGTGTTGCGAGCGACGGAGTTGAGATCGTTGACATGGGGAGTGGAGAGAATGCGGAGAGCGAGTGGAATGAGAATGAGAAACGAGCACGTCAGCAGCAGCAGCAGCAGCAGCGTCCCCGGCCACGACACCCTCCACCATGATTTCCGAAGCCACACCCGAGACTGCTTCGCTTTCACCATTTCTGTAGATCGAGAAATAATTGTGCAATGCGTGAGGAAGAGAACAATGTTGAACTAGTGAGACTTGAAATTGAATGAAGGAAACAGAAAAAGAGAATGACTTTTTATTGGTTTTTTGTTTGGCCTCTGTTCTGTGGGCTCTGCTTCCGTTTTCGCGCCTGGTTTTCCTTTTCCTTTTCGTTGTTGGAATATTATTATTTATCTGAAGAATAAAACACTTCTATGCTTCGAATGGACCTTCTTGTATCAAGACTACTTTAACTACGTTTTGCTTCCTTTCACTTCAAACAAAACTATACTCTCTATCTGCACCATTCAAATAATCATAGTGGTGCTCTTAATTGCCCTTCAAATAAAGTTAATGGATCTCGTGGTCACGTATTTGAATTAATAATAAGGTTTAATTATCTCTAGTTTCTTTATCTGAAAAAAATAAAATTATTATTCTACTGTTATAATTTTTTAATCTTTTAGTCATTGTTGTCTAAAATCGCTTAACATTATTACATTTAGAGTTTCTTTTTTTAAAGAGTGCTACAAAATTAAAACTAACTTTCTAAAACTGCTAAAAAAAAGATTTTGGCAGTTTTTAACTACAAATCTTTGTTTTGATTTTCTGTCGATAGACACAAATGTATATATATTAAAAAAATGAAAAAGAAATATAAAAAAAATCTTTTTAGAAAGATGAAAAAGAAAATACGATATTATATTTATATTTGTGTCATTTTCTTGGAGCAGTAAATTTTATTTCTAGTTTTACATTTAAAGTTAATAATAATATATTTTTATAAAAACTCATTATTTATGAAAGAATTATTTATTAAAAATAAGATATATAATTTTTTGTGCAAAAAAAAATTTAATCTCTTCTTTGATACATTCCTTAATTCGTCCCAACATGATAAGGGTGGAACCAAACCCAACAACTTTCTTGGATGAGTCAAGAGTCTTGTTGCCATTAAGACGAACACTATGACAACCTTTTTTTTTTTTTTTTACTGTTTTACACTGCCATTTCTATTTTGTTGCAGTTTATAAGGATTTGAATGTAGTTATGTTAGAAGACTTTAGATAATAAAGACTAGAAAAGTTGAAAAATTGTAACTATAGAACAAAAATGAAATATTTTAAATTACTAAAAAAAAGTTTAGACTATAGGAACCAAAATGAAACATTTTAAATTACTAAAAAAAAAGACTATAGGAACCAAAAGAATAATTAAAACTAATAAAAAATATTAGATCTTGAAAATTAATGGAAATCGAATCCAATCAACATTAATAAGTGTGTGTTAACTTTAAATAATTTTTTAATAAGCTTTGTAAATATTTGTCTTTGGGGTGATTTTTAGTTTTGAGTTTTAAGTTGTTGAATATAGGGGGAACTAAAAGAGGAACAAGTCAAAGATGAAACTTGTGTCTTAGAAGAAAGATTTTAGTTGTTCACATGTCAAGACATTTGTAATTTGTTAAGTGTTTAATAGGCTTATCTTATGATCCTTGCATTGCATAAACATGATCATTAACATGCATACATGATTTTATTAAAGCATAAAAGTTTTCATGTTTATATAAAGAAATTGATTTCTCATGGTTAAGTTTTTGGAAACTTATTTTAGCACTGCTTTAATCGATTATCAACATTAGTAATCTATTACTTTAGCCATGAAAAATAGATTAATCGATTACAGGTAATGGCAATCGATTACACAACACAAAAACATGGAATAAGTCTGTCTGCTTTAATCGATTACAAGGTAATCGTAATTGATTACATAAGCATGTTTTGAATACTACACTATCTGCTTTAATCGATTACAAGACGATTTAATCGATTACATTGTTCATATATCTTTTTTCAGAAAGTTGAAGAACATTTTAATCGATTAAGTTTGTTTTTAATCGATTACATATCAAGATTTAATCGATTACTTTGGCGATTTAATCGATTACATTCAGTTACAGAAGTTTGTTATAAATAATTGTTAGGTCTTTAGTTTTGGTAAGAACTTGATTTTGCGAAATACTCGTTACTTACAAAAGCTCTCACAGTCTGAGAAACGATATTCTGAGTTACATTGATCTTGTTTCAAAACCCAGAACTCATGCATCATTGATCATGGTTGTTTGAACAAGATTTGTCAAGAGTTTTTCAAAGAGAGTTGATTCCAAGAATTGCTTACATTCAACCTGAGTTTGTTTGGTAAAATTCATTCGTTCATCTTCTGAGGATCATAAGGTTGTATCTCTCTTAAACTCTTGCAGTGATTTGATTGTTTACTTTTATTTCTTGTAAGTTCTTAGATTAAAGAGGTTCTTTAAAGCTTTTTCTAAAGTAGGATTCTCTAGAGGGAAGAACAGAGTAGTGTTCTCTGGTTCTTGATCATTAGAAGTCTATAGGATTTAGATTTCTGTTTCTTTATCTAGGTTTGATAAAGGTGATCAGTTGTAAAAGCTTGTAAAGAACATAGCTTGATTTAGTGAAACTCTAACCTGATGTTGGTTGGAAGAAACTGGATGTAGCTTCTCTTGTTGAGAAGTGAACCAGTATAAATTCTTGTGTTGATTACTTTCGTTTAATCTCTTCTAATTATCTTAATCTGTGATTTTTTTTGGTGAAATCTGTTATTATTCAACAAGTGAATTTTTAAGTAATTGTATTCTTGAATTGAGTGATTTGATTGATCGAAGCATTCTTATTGTGATAAAGATCCTAAATTCGATGTTTGTTTTAAAAGAATTTTTAAAGACTCTGTTTTAACCAATTCACCCCTCCCCCTCTTGGTTATTGTGTGTTTCACTATTGTTTTCACAAGTTTTTTAAAAATAACAATCAGTTCTTAGTTTTAGTTTCAAAAACATTTTAAATTAGTTTTTAAAATATGATTAACTTTAAATAAACTCATTTTAAAGGTTTCACATTGTATTAAAATTAGTTTAAAAGTGCTTTTGTGCGATGGTGACTATAACACCCTTAAATACAGTCTTCCAAAATAACTAGTTGATTTCCTTAATGGAAAGATAGCCTCATGTTCTTTTTATGACTAACTCAAAAGATTAGAAAAGATAGAGGAATTTTTTTGCTAAAAATACAAACTTTTTATTCCAATTTCTTTAAACTCATTTTTCTTGTTAAAGCATGTATAATAAATCATAGTAATAGCTTATTGTGTTAAAACTACAAGTCGATGAGTGGAATAGAAACATTCGCGACATAAATAAACGATACATGCTCATGGTCACCAAATATAGATAAATAAGTTTCATGTGCCATAATGAGTAGCAAAGCATAAGCCTATCAGTGAAACCAGTAAGTAGCATATACAACCCCAAAGTGACAAGTAATATAACTAAGTAATGATTGAATAAATACAAAAGGTCTGAGCCTAGGTCTACCTATCCCAAAATACATATAAAGGGAAAAACTAAGAGGCTAAGACTCAAAGTTGTCACTTGTACCCAAGTCAGTTGTACCCAAAAAGAAGAAGTATACTTAGAAGAAAAAGAGGGTTCCTAGTAAGACTCATCAGATGAATCCTATGAAAATTCCTCTTCCATCGACTCCAGTTCCGTGACGGGGTCCTCCTCATCGATAGATGGATCTTCCTCAATAGATGTATCCTCCTCCACATCTTCACCTTCATCTTTAAACACAAGATTCACCAAGTCTACCATGGAGGGTACCCAAGACTCAGGTAACACCCAAGGCTCCTAGTAAGACTCATCAGATGAATCCTATGAAAAGTCCTCTTCCATCTGCTCTAGTTCAGTGACGGGGTCCTCCTCATCAATAAATGGATCTTCCTCGATAGATGTATCCTCTTCCACATCTTCACCTTCATCTTCAAACACAAGATCCACCAAGTCTACCGCAGGTAGTACCCAAGACTTAGGTAACACCGATCGTAGAGACATTGGTGTAGAGGAAGTAGCCTCAATGTCCTTGGATGAAGAATCAGATCCGACAGAGGACATTGCCTCGTCCACAGGCGATGAGTGAAACTCAAATGGAATGATGACCTCTAGCATAGGCTTGACAAATCGGTAGTAAGATGGTGTGGGTTGGGTCCACCAAATGTAGAAATCAACTATATGGGGCCTGTAATTTAGTGTGTCCACCGACGCACTAAGACAACAGAGGAAACCGTAGAAGTAATCAACATGAAGTGTACCGTCATACTCACACCGCTTCTATATGGCATCAATGAAGAACAAGGAATTCGACGACATGCTTGACATCGGATCCTAAAAATGGTAACAAGGTAGTGAGTAATTCATCCCTTTAGAAACCACAAACACAAACGTTAAGCCCCTCACATGACCAAGACAACCACCACGTGTGGTATTCTAGCATACAAAACTCACATTCTATTTCACAATTCTACTCTCACACAGTTTTTGTCTTGGGCCCAAGACTACCACTAAGTCTTCCAAGACTTCGTGGTCTTACATAACATGTGGATGGTAATTGGGATGGATGGTCACATGCTGGTACAGGACATGGCAATCTCACCAATAATGGGTACGATTCCTCTCTAGTTAAGAATGCAAAGTGAGACCCCTGAGTCCCCTAAACTAACCAGAAATGCCCTTAGTCGGGTTATCACCAATCGACATCCCCCTAGGTTCCTTTGAATCGTTCAGACCGTCTCCCAGTGTACCTATTGTATGTAATCCATCCTCTCTTAACAAATCCTCACTTATCCTTCACGGTAAGAATTCTTGATCTTTAAATAATGGTCTTGTCGGTACATGTGGATAGATGTTAGAGAGCGTTTCCACTGAGTGTAAGGTCATGCCCCAACTCTCGACACAATTATCCTTCTAATTCTAACACAACCTTATTGCCCCGTTTGTCAGTTCCTTCCTCGTAATGCATGCCAATTCTCATGAAGCTCACGACGGCAAGTATCCTCCGTCATGCACACACACACACACACACACACACACACACATCAATTGAGGAAGGAAATTAATCTCGTTCCATCTCTAATGTTACCATTAACATCACCCTTCAAGTGGAATAGTCCACTTTACAAAATCGCATATCACCATATATTTAATCACTAAATCATCACATGATATCCAAAGTAAATTTTGTCGAGGGTCGGACACCCCCGAACTCGATCCCAATATGTGACAGTTCATAATCAACATTATTGATAAGATCCCAAATGAAATTTAAAATAAATAACAAAAATAATGAGAATTACACATGATTACACATTATATAATATTCTTATATTATGAATATGAATGTTCATTCTCTTCTATTTGAAAAATTTTGCAATTGAAATTTATCGTAACACTCTAATTCACAACATAGAATTCTAGTCGCATAACCCATTCAATAAATTTATAGTGCAACAATGAGTATGCAACCAATTAACAATATTTTTAAAATTAAAACAACAATAATTCAATGGTTATGTTGTCCAATGCTACCTTGCACAATTTATTTTTTTTATTTTTCCAATTAAAAAACAAAACATTTCTCCTATTCACCGATGTAACATAGGCAACAAGTAGTGTCCAAGTACATGATTGAATTGCAAACTTGTATTAAAATTTTATTGTGTAGCAGACTAACAAATGGGAGCTGCAGCACAAGGTGTACCAACAAATACAAATAGAAAATTATACGCATTAATAATTAACGAAGGCATCAATAGAATATGACACAAAATTGAAACACTTATTCCATTCAATTAATTTCAATTTCAAAATCATTAAAACTACCCAATCCACAAATAAATACTCAGTGTAAATGAAAATAAATAACAATAATAAATATTATATTAATCAATTATACATAGCAGTAGATTTTAAGGACACGTAACAATTGAAACACAAAATTCACGTCACGTGAATATAAATGTCCAAGGACTGTATTGATTAAGTCTCAATACCGATCAATATATAGCAATAACCCATCGTAATAGCAGTAGGCAAAAGCACAAGTTGTGCATACTTGTTCAATTGAATTGGTACGATAGGTACATAATTGACAAATCAAATTCAAAGGCTTATAATCTTAATTTCTAAAAGCAGTGTATCCACTTATCCAAATGAAGGGTGCATGTCAAATGCGAAAAAATAATATTTAGGCTTTCAAATAGAATGGGGTTTGAGAAATCATAAACGATAGCTTTAAAATTGGATTGGGAAAAATATTGAAGGCATAACAATTTCTAATAATCAGGTCCTAAACTATATAAACTAGGTTTTATACCAAATGTAAGAAGAACAAAAGTTATGCCAAGAATACATATAGTGACGGATCTAGGAACCTGGATCAGTGGGGACAATTTATTTAAAAAAAGAAAAATTGATAATTATCATTATCATTATCATATGGGATAGTTGGATTCAAACACAAAGATAAGAGGTGCAAAAGATAAAGTTTTAAGATAAACATTTGCATTTTATTAAAATAAGGGGCTACATTTACTTACTCTTACATGTGAACCGGTAAGGAGGTTCAAATACATAAAATTATAGGGTTCAAAATATAAAATTATGGGGTGTAAAATATTTTTTTTTGTATTTTATTAAAATAAGATGGTGTATTTACTTACTCTTACATGTGAACTGGTAAGGAGATTCAAATACATAAAATTAGAGGATGCAAAAATATAAAATTATGGGATGTAAAATATAATATTTTAAGACAAATACTAGTGATTTTATCGAAATGAGGGGGTGCACTTGCCCACCCTGGATCCCCATATAGATCCGCCGGTGAATACATACTTTGTATGAATTTAGAACATTGATAATACTTAATATTACTTTCATGTCGAGGACACATCAAATGTACTAAAATTGTATATGTTTCGCAAACTTTGAATCCTGGAAACTAAGAAGACAAGTCTTTTTTCGCCTGATCACATATTTCAATTTTAGGATTCTCAAAGGAAAAATCCTAATTAGCAATTGAATGTCCTAACGAGAAAGGGGATTTAACCTCACTATTTAGGCCAAATGAGAATCCTAAAATTACGAACCTAGTAGTTAGGTCTACACTGTTTCCCACACTAATCAGAATTAAATATCCAAAATTTGTTATCATTAATCACATTATTAATGGCTTAAGTATCATCAAATGGTTCATAATATTTAACCCATTTTTGACAAAATAAAATTTCAGAATTAATTGAAACCCACGAAAATTCATGAAAAAATTATAACAGTAGTTTCATGTTGTTAACCCAAGACGTTCTTGCTGCTACAAAGAGACTATAATAACCCAAACTCCTGGCGCGGATGGCGTGGGAATCCACGCGGATAGTGCCAGAGGTCCTGCTGAGAAAACCCTGTGTGGTATGTGGCGCGGTTGACGCCATGGTTGGCGCGGGTGGCGCCAGACTCTCTGGAACATGGCGCGAGGGGCGCCAATGTGGCGCGAGTGGCGCGGGAAGTGGCCTGGAATACCCATTTCCCCTGGTTTTCCACGCGACCAGCGCCAGGATTGGCGCTAGCGGCGCCAGCTGGGTTTTGGAGGATGGCGCGGGATTGGCGCTGATGGCGCCATAGGTTCTGGAAGTTGACGCTGGAGGCGTGGGTTCCACGCTGTTGGCGCCACCAGGGCGGTGCAGTTGGCACGGGTAGCGTGGGATCTGGCGCGGATCGCGCCAGACCTCAGACAGGCCCAGTATAAAAGGCCAGTCGCGTTTTCAGAAGAGAAAACCTTCTCTTCTTCTTCCCCCAGCGTCCAGCAGCCATGGGAGAGGTTCCCAAGCTTCCATAACCTTGCTTTGTGACCCAAAACACTTCCTAAACCCATTAAACTTCCTAGAAACTTTGAGAGAGCTTGAATCCTTCCTCCATTCCATCAAAACCCCTTTGTTTTGAGAAATCCCATTCTCAAGAGAAGTGAAGAAAACTCGAGTTTGGCAAGGAACGGCAGCTACCCACGGACACCCAAGCTTGGAGGAGTGTCCCAGAGGTCTTCTGTGACGCCATTGAGGTAAGAAACTCGAGATTCCTTGGTTGATTGTGATTTGGGGGTTTTTAATGTATAGTGACCCACTTTGATGGAGTTAGAATTAGCTCTGGGTCCAGTTGAGAGATGTGTTTGGAATGATGAGAGGAGGAAGGATTGGCTTTCAGTTTGTGTTTTGGTGAATGTTGGTTTTGGCTCTAGGTGGTGCATGTGTGACTTGGACTGAGTCACTTGATATTGATACATGCAAGAGCCTTGATGATGGGCTTGAGGTGCCTGAGAGGCCTTGGTGACAGTGTCTTGTGAGACTAACCATTCAAGCCCTATGGAAATCCCTGAGTTGTTGGATTGTGTGAGCTTTGAGCTCATTGTGAGTGGCTTGGATTGAGTCTGAATGACTTTGAGGCCATGGTGAATCTGAGATAGACCACTAAGGGTCTATAGAAAGGCTTGTGTGTGAGGAGCCGATGAACCTTGAGTCAGAGAACTTGGGGCTGATAGAAAGGATTGTGGTTCCTTTCTTTCTGGCAGTAATGGCTGTTTGATGAGCTTGGATATGTCTATGCTTGAATGGTCTGTGACACGTGTGTTTGTATGCCTTGATAGGGCTTGACACTATGGGTGTCAGAGAAGCAGACCATCATTCGAGGTTTGGAGCTGCAGGCACAGCGTAACAGGTAAGCTCATCGTTCTGGGAAGTAATCCCTTACTTCTGTTTACCACCAAATAGGTGATGGTGGTATTTTATGCATTTGATATATGGATATGTATATGTTACATGTGCAAGGCCATTGTGGCCTAGTTTTGATATTGGAAATGGACTGGGCACCGGAATGGTGTCATACTATGAATATATGATAGCCTAAGGTGTGCTGGCTCATTGATGAACCCTAGGATAGACACCGAGATGGTGTGAGGGTGTTTTGGCACCTGTGATTTCAGGTGTGGGGCCTTGGGCCTCTGGAGTGATGAACATTGTGAGAGTGTTCTGACATGTGTTAAGGACCATGAGATGGTCAGTGGTGGAATCTATAGGATACTGGAATAGTATCGGGCTAGTTGAGGTTCCCTAGCCAGAGGAAGAGTTTGAGGACTCCCTGGAATAGCTGAGATTCCTTGGGAGGTGCCACTGCTCTCCGCCTAAAGTCCTAAGGATGGATTGCCCTGTATGGATGTTCCTCCTTAGGCAGAGATGATGAAAGTCCTGAGTGGTTATCCTCAGGCCATTTTATGTGGAAGTCCTGAGGGATGAGTGCCTCCGTTGTGAGATGATCTCTCTCAGGCATTGGTTTGGGAAGTCCTGAGGGATTGAGTGCCTCCGGTGTGAGATGATCTCTCTCAGGCGTGTGATTGGAAATCCTGAGGGATGAGTGCCTCAGGTGTGAGATGATCTCTCTCAGGTAGTGGTTTGATAGTTTGAGGGATGGAGTGCCTCCGTCGTGAGATGATCTCTCTCAGACCGTGAATGGAAGTCCTGAGGGATTGAGTGCCTCCTGTGTGAGATGATCTCTCTCAGGCAGTAGATTTGGAAGTCCTGAAAGATGAGTGCCTCCAGCGAGAGATGATCTCTTTCAGGCATATGTATGTGAGGGTCCTGGAGGTGATTGCCCTATATGGATGTTCTTGCCCAGGCCTAACTGTGTACAGATATGTTATATCTCTAAGAGAGGGCATCCCGAGGGGATAATGGCCTAAAGCCTCTTAGATGAGCCATATCTGGATTCCTGAAGTCCTGAGTTGAGGGATTCCTTAAGCAATGTGTGTGTGAAGTCTTGAGTAGGCGACTCAGGCAATGCTGGTTCAGTGATGAGGCGGTGCCTCTCTGTTATGAGAAGTGTCCTGTAGTGGACACTATGTTATGGTACCTCTGTGAGACGAGTTTGAGATGGCTTGATAGCCAACATGAGGTGGGATACCTCTGATGCTGTTAGCATCCAGTGTTTTTACCCCAGATGGCTAGGATGGGTGAAAGCTAGGACGGTGTCCTAGGCCTTGTATATGTGAGCTAGGACGATATCCTTGGCTCCAATATATCTGTTCATGTTTGTGCTTGGAGGTGAACCAGGGTAAGGGAGGATCTCCCAGAACCCTGAGTTTGCTGAGATGTTTGTCTCACCCTGTGTGGGGTTTGTGGTTTTCAGGTGCTTCTAGATGAGAGAAGTGACCTCTGGGCAGGAGGCCCTAGTTGTGCGTGCTGGAGTGGTCATGGGCTACAGTTGAAGATCAGAGAAGAGATTAATGTACCGTCTTGTACCCTGTATAGGGATATGGTGTGAGTGTACACCAGTTGTACTGTACATATGTGGATGTATAACCACTGATGTGGTAGAACTATCAGTTGTATGTATATATGTACAGACCCTGATGTATAAGATGATGTTTGATCCTCCTGATTATCTTTGTTATAGTTTCTGTTTATCTGCCTATTGTGTTATGTGTTTCTGTGTTACCTGGATCAGCAGTAGCTTGTTTTATGATGCTTTGTGATGTGGTTTAAATTCCATGCATAATGAAGAGAATCGATTCTATCGCTTCCGTACCGCGTTTATTTAACGCTGATAGCACGCTTATGATATTATTAATGATAACACGTCCGGGGTGTTACAGTGACCAGCATCGTTCTTCAAGCATTTTGATATTCCAAATCTCGCAACTTCATTGAATAGTGCATCATCAACGTGGCACTTCATTGTTCCTGGTTCAAGTGCATTCCATCTAAACAAACCTGTGCTAGGGATAGGCAACGTATTTGAGGCATGTGAGTGATCATTTATACCCTGTCATTCATGTAATGAAGATTGAGAGATAAATTAATTGAGACATGTACAGGTTTCTTGATCCCTTCCTAGATTTTCTCGTTTTGGGCGCTTCCATACAAAACCTCCCCCACCATAGAAAAAACACAAAGCATAAAATGTGTACATACAAAACCTCCCCCACCAAAGAAACGAAAACAAACACTACAATCCTTATCACAAAATTATATCCCAAAATAATTTCATTTACCATCCCAATCAAAATAAATGTTCTTTTCGTAACCTCTATGCAACTTTGGGACTCTATGCAACTTCGAGAATTTCATCTAACAACAAGCTTATACATTACTTACAATTTAGATGAATTTTCTTTGTTTCTTTTTCAATTGCAATTGTGGGATTTAGTTTGTGTTTTATTCATGGTTTAGTCTTTGTTTTATATACATTAGTTTTTGTTTTGTTCATGATTTAGTTTGTACGTATTATTTCAATTACAAGTGTTGTATTTGATTTCATTTAGAGTTTTTGATATTTTTTTCAAATAATCTAATATAGTATTATTTCTATTCTATACAAGACAATAATCGATCATCACCTACAATCTTACTTCATTTCATAAATATTAGCATCTCTTATTGGACAAAGTGGTCATTGTTGTTGGAGAAAGAATATTACTAAATAATCTCACCAACAAACTATGTTTCATGATTTTGGAGAAAAAAAAAAAACAAGTGCAAATTTTTAGTACAAATGTGAGTTATAACAATTTCACCTGTCTAGCTATATTGATAATTTTATTTATAATTTATTATATTAAAATCTTTGACTTATTAAAAACCTTTTGATTCAATTGTAAAAAAAATAATAAATTGTTTAATTTTAATATTTCAAAGCTTAAGCATTTTTTTGTTATTTATGTTTGTCATTTTAGTGTTATTTTATCTTATATTTGTATCATTATGGTAAAAAAAATTCAAATATATTATTATATTTTTACTTTTACTACTATATTATAAAATTGTATTTATTATAGATTTTCTTATTTTGATTTTAAAAAATCCAATAATTTTACTTTTATTATATATCTTCAATTTAATATATATATATATATATATACACACACACATATATATATATATATAAGTAATGTTTATAATAGTTAAATTATCATATATAAGTTTGAAACATATAATAATTCATATAAAGATAAATAAACTTAAAAAGTAAAAAAGTCATGAAATTAAAAGCAAAGAATAAAAAAAATCTCTTTGCACTAACGAAGGAGCATTCAATATCACTTAAATGCTCAATTAATCATCTTTGGTTAACATTTCAATCAAAAACAGAGAAACTTGTAGAGGGGTGTTCACGGTATGGATTGGATCGGTTTTAAAGCAAAAAATCATCCGATCTAATTCCTTCGGTTTGGTCATTTGATCATTCATTCGGTTTGAAATTTTTTTTCAAATCCGATCCAATCCAATCCAATTTTTTTCGATTTGGATTGGATTGGTTTTCGATTTTTTAAAAAGTCTAAAAATAAAACTTATGAAACTTATTTTTATCAAAATAAGGAGTATCTAACATAAACAAACACATTCATTAGACAAAAACAAACACCATTTTCTAATTTTCATTGGACAAACACGTTCATTGGACAAAATAAGGAGTAATGTTTTGGGTTTTTGGGCTATGATTGGGAATAGGCCCAAGTAGATAAAGGGTAAGATATGATTTATAATTGGATCGGTTTGGATTGGATCGGTTTTCACCAGTCAATTCGAAAACCGATCCAATTCAGTGAAAATTTTTATTTTTTTCGGTTTTTGATTTTTCGATTTTCGGTTATTTCGATTTTCGATTTTTCGGTTCGGTCACCGCGATTTGCATCGATTTTGATCGGTTGATGAACACCCTACTTGTAGTTAATGTTCAATTATACATTTTATTATCAAACATAATTGAATACATAATTAATATTAATAGTTATCTTTTCATATACCACCATTTTTCACTATAAATAGACAAACAATCCATTAAACAATTTCTGGTAATACTTTTTTCATCTCGTCGATTATAAAATATAAAGAATACAATCACAATTGTAGGACATATTCTAAAGGCAAAAATTAGACTAATTTTTACTTATATATGCCTCTTGGATATGTGAATATTTTGTGAGTGTCTTTAAATATATCAAAGTAAGTAGGTATGGGATATTTTTGTCATTTTTATTTTCTCACTCAAATGTTGGACAAATTAGTAAATTATTATTTGCCTTCTATTTTCATAAATTAATATTAATATTTTAATGTTTTATAATAAATGTTAATAAATGTCTTTTCTTTTAAAACAATTATGATGAATGTTGAAAAGTTAATTGTTTGTAACCTTCTAATTAATGGTATAAAATAATTAAGATAATTATTATTATTAAAAGTTAATTATAAGAAAGTTAAATGTTAGTAACATCTAGAATTTTGAAAGAATAAATTTCATTAGTGGATGATAACACTTGATGGACACATTAGATTAAAAGACACTACAAATAAATTGGTCTTATCTCTACCCACAAAAAAAACACGCGTTCATTCTGCTCAAGTTTACAATATAGTTTTCCCTTTTTACATGAGTCTTGGGGAGAACAGAGAAACCAATTTACTCTATAGTTGTTGTGTTAAAGATTAAAGACTATGGCTTCTTCATCGAATCCGAGTATGAGAGAATTATAATTTTTAAAGTCTTTATGTTAATGAATGTTTCCGTAAAAAGTTTTACATAATCGTTTAAGTTTCATATGTGTGGTATTAGAACCAATTTATTAAATTTGTGATTTTTCATCAAGTGAATGATAGATTTGAAGATCAAGTCAAAACTCAAAAGGTCCAAATACTTTTACTTCGGATTATGTTGTGATATTTCCCCCATCTGTTCTAACTAATAATTTATTTTTATGTTGCTGAAGGTAGTGACGTATCTAGAATTCTAAATTAGGGGACAATCAATTTAAAAACATACATACACATATATATATATATATATATATATATATATATATATATTATGAAGGCAATGGTTGTAATGTGGATTCTTCACTTGTTGAAAGAGTATGTTCAACTTCCTAAGGATTTTTATCAACCATTATGAAAAATTATTACTTTTTAATTTCTTATTTTTTTTAATTGTTTGGATCGAACAAATTAAATTTCTTATATTTTGAATCCTTTGTTTGAATTAAATAATTTTAATTTATTATATTTCATTTTTTCTCTAATTATATTTTAAAATATAAATGGTCATATAAATAAATAAAACAATAATATGGCATGTGTTACATATATAACACATTCATAATAACAATCAAAGACCAGAGTGATAAATTGAGGCAAAATGATGAAGGATTTCTATATATTATATATATCATAGTATATAAATATGAGAAGATATAAGAACTTATCCTATATGAGATCTGCACACATAAAATATCGAGTGCTTCCACTACATATGATATGACTCAATATAGATAGTGTATTTGCATATAATAATCAAATCATTGCTTGCCAAATGACCCAAAAAGTGCAAGGTGAATATGCCAACCACAATTAGAATCAATGAGGCACCAACACATACATCAAATTTTCACTATGTAAGCATTCTATATGAGTGATTCCTAGAAAACCCACTTAATTGAAACCATAAATGCTAAATAATATTAAATCTAATGGAAACTGAAAATTTAAATGAATACGTTAAAAAATATCCGACATGACTCAAAATTTTTCTTTTTAGTTCAACATCAAAAAATAAAGAAAAACATTATACAACATCAATATATTTGTCATGATATCAAATGTACCTTTAATTTGGCATCAAGGCATAAAAGACGAGATGTAATCTTCATTCTCATCTAATGGAAGAGCTTTTATAAACGCAAACTTAATGAGATTTTCTGTCAACCAATCGATTGCTTTATGTCGAAGTGCACCATTAAAATTAGGCATATTATCTAGCTAATTCACCACTTCATGTACCACTTCTTAAGCTTCTTTTATCTCCATCTTTTTTTTTTATTTTCCATCTTCTTCTTAGTCACTTCAACAAATTCTTTCAATGGCTCGACTACTTCTTTCGTTGAGGAAATCATCCCTTCTTTCTCTCCACTCTTGGGCGAATTTTTTTCCTTGTGGTAGAACTTGATCCTCTAAGTCAATACTCATACTGTGAACTACCTCCTCTTCATTTGCTTCTTTGCTCATGATATCATCCGCATCTAATACATGTTCTACTCCGAGTCCAGTATCTCTATCCTTTGCACATAGGTCTACAATATCATCCTAATTATGAATGACTTTGAATCGAAATCGTTTGACCTCTTCATGTGACTTGAAAAAAATAGAAACATGTTATTAATGACACAAGTAATAACTACAATTGATTAACAAATAAAATTAAAAAGATGATTGACTTCCTTAACATATTCATTCCATGCAATTTCATTTTCAACGGTAATCATGCACTTTGCGCTATCCCAGTCAAATCCACTTTGACTAAGAATATCACTCACAATTTCATACCATGTTCTCCAAAGCTTAAAACAGATCTTAACATTATATGCCATGAGGTGAACTCCAAAACGAAATTTAGCTTTGAGCACAAAGTACATGATTACCGTTGAAAATGAAATTGCATGGAAATAAATATGTTAAGGTATTCAATCATATTTTTAATTTTTTTATTATTCAATTGTAGTTATTATTTGTGTCATTATTAACATTCTATTTTTTTCAAGTCACATGAAGAGGCCGTTTGATTTCGATTCAAAATCATTCCTAATTGGGATGATATGTGCAAAGGATAGAGGTACTGGACTCGGAGTAGAAAATGTATTAGATGTGGATGATATCATGAGCAAAGAAGCAAATGAAGAGGAAGCAGTTCACAGCAATGTTATGAAAACAGGTTAGACCAGTTGGACCAAGAATCAGTGCTATCCCTAGGCCGGGTTGGAGATTGGACTGACCATGCATCTGACCCAAGTTTGCCCAGTGAAATCCGACCGATTTTTTGAGGACTCGACGACCCGACCAATTTTTGGAACTCAGGCCTCGCAAAAGATCATACTGGTTCAAGTCGACAATGAGAGTTCCTTATGTACATGGTTGGACTCCTCGTCATTGGTGGTGCGAATGGCTTTAGCACCTAAACTCTTACAGAAAACAAAAAGAAGAAAGGTGAAAGATTGAGAAAGAAAGATACATCCCCAAGTTAAAACAACCTTGTAGAACTGAAAGAGAGTGAGAGAAGATATTGAGATTCAGATGAGAAGAAGTTTAAGCAGTAGGTAGTTGTACCAAAAAGAAGACGAAAATGAATAGTTAAAGAAAAAAGTAGGAAACTGTGCGTGGAGTAAGTGTGTAGCTGTAGGTAGCAATTATCACTCATGTCTGGGAGAGAGAAAAAGTTGAAGCGTTACTTTTGAGAATATGACTATGTCATTATGAAACTTTTTAGCATTGTAATTTATAATAATATTTTAAGTTTTGAATGAAGCATAGAAGTAATATATATTGGTATTAAGTTTTTCTTATTTGGGTCAGATCCACAAAGTTATTTTTTTATTGTTATTGCTTTTTGCAGTTTCTGGGCTTTTGACTCATTTTATTTATTAAAAGTTGGACTTGTGTTTAATTTAGGTATTTGTTATTTACACTCTTTTTAATTAATAATACACTCTACTTGTGTCATCAACTTTAATACTTTAATTGTTATTTTGGATTTTTGAGTATAAAATTATGAATGAACTTTTCTTAATCAAATAATGTTAGTTATATACGTATATATGATATAATTTTAAATTTTTAATATAAACTGGACCAAACCAAGCCAATTACTAGTCCACCGGTTAGACCACTAACTCAATGACCCACTACCTCGACCAAGTCAATGATCGGGCCAGGTTTTATAACACTGGTTCACAATGTGAGTATTGATTTAGAGGAATCAAGTTCTGTCACAAGGAAAAACATTCACCCAAGTAAGAGTGGAGAGAAAAAAGGGATGATTTCCTCAATGAAAGAAGTAGTCAAGTCATTGAAAGAATTTGTTGAAGTAACTAAGAAGAAGATGTAGAATAAAAAAAAAAGAGTAAAAGAAACTCAAGAAGTGGTACATGAAGTGGTGAATGAGCTAGATAATATACCTAATTTTAATGGTGCACTTCGACATAAAACAATCGACTGGTTGACAAAAAATCTCATTAAGTTTACGTTTATAAAAGCTCTTCCATTGGATGAGAAGGAAGATTACATCTCGTCTTTTGTGCCTTGATGCCAAATTAAAGGCACATTTGATATCATGACAAATATATTGATGTTGTATAATGTTTTTCTTTATTTTTTGATGTTGAACTAAAAAGAAAAATTTTGAGTCATGTCGGATATTTTTTAACGTATTCATTTAAATTTTCAGTTTCCATTAGGAGTCACTCATATTGAATGCTTACATACTAGAAATTTGAGGTATGTGTTGGTGTCTCATTGATTCTAATTGTGATTAGCATATTTACCTTGCAATTTTTTGGAGTCATTTGGAAAGCAATGGTTTGATTATTATATGCAAATACACTATCTATGTTGAATCATATTATATGTAGTGCAAACATTATATATTTTATGTGTACAACTCTCATATAGGATGAACAAGTTCTTATATCTTCTCATATTAATGTACAATGATATATAAAATATAATATATAGAAATCATTCATCATTTTGCCTCAATTAATTATTCTGGTCTTTGATTATTATTATGAATGTGTTATATGTATAACACATGCCATAACATTGTTTTGTTTATCAGCACATGACATAGTATTGTTGTCAAATAGTAATTCCATCTAATTTTGATCCTATAATTTCTTTTCTTGAATATAAACCCCTCTATTTTTTTTTTCTTATGATTAATTACATATCTAGGTTTGAAAACTCTATATCAACTAATACTAATACAATGATTTTTTGTTCATGTATAGGGATAAATCATGAGAATGTCATTTGACTTATGTAGAGACTATTTTTAATTAAGTTTTTTCAAATTATTTTGATGTCTTAGATTGTATTCTGAAATCAATAATGTTCAAACTATTCTCATCTTTATATTTTTAATAACACTAATGACAAAAAAAATGTAGGAAATATTTTATATATATGCTTTCTTTTGTTTTAATTTTTTTTGTTAGAATATTTTTAAAATATAATTGGACAATAATATATATAGATTTTTAAATCAATTATTATAAAATAACTTTTTTATTTATATGACCATTTATATTTTTAAAATATAATTGGAGAAAAGTTAAAAAATAAAATATAATAAATTGAAATTATTTATAATTCAATCAAAGAATTCAAAATATAAGAAATTTAAATTATTTTATCTAAACAAAGAAATTTAAAATTCAAGAAATTTATATTGGTTTATCCAAACAAGGAATTTTAAAAATCCAAGAATTTTAATTGATGGATTTTAATTTTCCTGAATTTTAAATTCCCTAAAATTTTAAAATACTTCATCCAAACATACTCTAAAACAAATGCTTACATGCTTCAAATTGAAATTGAAATTTTCCCACTTCTGTCCACTCTAACTTCCAGTGTGACTTCGAGAAAAGGCACACTGATGATAGTCACACAGGAACAGCAGCTTCCATCAATAAGCTTATACATTGTATATAGGGCGCAAACTGATAGTCACAGCACCATAATAGTCAACAAATTTTTGCTTACCCTGTTCAGGTATATTTTAGTAGCATGCTAAGATAAACATCACCTAGATCCACGAGCATACTTCCTGTCTGGGCTGCCATGTGGAGAATAAGGAAGCGACCTAGAGCTATCCCTCCTAGACCTTCCCCCATAGGGTGAGCGCCGGGGTGAATAATCTTGGCCACCTCTGTACGGTGAACGCCTTGGAGACCTGCGACGTGAATAATTGTCGCGGTCAGGACCATCACGATACCTTCCCCGCTCATATCCCCGCTCACCACGATGGCCTAACAAACTCAAAGATACAATTCAGTACAAAAATTATTGTTTAATAAAAGAAACATAGATTAGATTCCAAATTTATGATAGATATCCCTCAAGTTAAACTTACCATACTCCCTAGTGTTTTTCAGTCCAAGATAGTGCCCTGGGGTTGGAGTTCTTGCGCGTTTTCTTCGTGACTGAAACGAAAATACAGGAGTTAATCTTTAGTGCTTCTTCCTTGATAAAGGACATAAAACATCCAAATACCACTAATAAACTTGAATCAGTGACATCTTCCTTGCTTTTATAAATTCTACAGAGTAACATTTTACATTATATTAAGAGAATCCTTAATAAGAAAAATCCATCCAGATACAGAACCTAGCTTCGGAGAAGAGGGTAAAATATTTATATCCACACACATGATTAATGCCTGGTGTGAGATACCATAAAGCCTGATTAGAAAGTTGTTGATAATGTCCGTTGTTTAGTAGAGAGTTGAAAGTGAATGCTGAGGTTGTAAAGTTGTTGGGCAATATAGTTGCTATGTTTAGTTGATCAGACGCATCTGATTAGCTGTTTCACTAAAGTTCACATGGATGAACTGATCATCTCTGATCGCTGCCAACATAGCGGATGCAATGCATTCTGAATATAACCAGAAAACCTTCAAGTCAAGAAAAAAATGACAAGTACAATTGTTTTAACAACTACTGCCACGGGAAAATCCATTACCCGCTCAACAGTGATGTAACGACCCTCTAAAACTGATTGATTGAGATACTTGATACAGCGCTCTGCATCCTCAGCAGATTCCATTGTAACAAAAGCAAAACCACGAGAAATCCGTGTACGGGGCTCCATCACAAGAAAACATGCAGAAACCTATGGAAGAAAACAACCATTGACAAAAATGCCAAAATTGATCGCTCATTGGAGGGATAATAATAAAATTCAGCAAAAACATTGAATAGTAAACCAGTATGACACTCACCTTTCCTTCCTTGGAGAAATGCTCTTCTAGGTCTCTTTCGGTGACCCTTGAAGATAGACCGGTTACATAAAGTGTGTCACCAGGATTTGAAGGCTCGGACCTACAAGGTGTTTTAAAAGATTAGAAGTTAAACAACTAGGATTGAACTAGTGGTGAAAAACTTGGATATAGCTTGCATGAGTTCATATTTACAAATCTCATTGGCATCATTGTACCCAAGAGAGAAAAAAAAAAGATTGTGACTTCATCAGCACATCACTAAAAACACACTTAACACTTTCAGAAATACTTGTGAGATTAGATGTAAGCCTTCCAAGTAAAGTATTATGACAGAATATACACAAAATTGAAAAAGACCAACCTTCCATGAATTGGTGACCTTGACCTGTCGAAGTAAACACCCAGAAAGTGGTAGAAACAGAAGACACAAAAGGAATAAGTTTCAGGTACTTTCAGAACGACAAAAATATATATAAAATTGAAAAAGACCAACCTTCCATGAATTGGTGATCTTGACCTGAAGAAGTAAAGACCCAGAAAGTGGTAGAAACAGAACACACGAATTGAATAAGTTTCATGTACTTCAGAACGACAAAAAGTGTATATATATATATATATATATATATATATATATATATATAAAGGAGAAGTAAAAGAATGGTATCTACATTTGGCTGTAATTTTTCTCATAATTTCAGTAATCATAATGCACAATTTAAAACCTTGAGTGGCATAGTCACCTGCCTTAACATTTTCAAACTAAACAACAATGATCACTAACCTGCCACGACTTCTAGAACGGGATCTTGGCCTTTGTCTAGGCCTAGACCTCGACCTAGATCTTGACCTAGACCTAGATCTCAACTGAGCTTTCCACGGGGAAGGGGACCTTGAATTCCTGAATTACCATCACGGTCAGAGAAAATAGCTTCACATCAAGGACAATCCATAAAAAGAGTTTTAAAAAATAAAAAACATAGCTTCATTAACCTAGCATCTAAAACTCAAAGTGGCCCCTTTCTATCAAGCAGCAACACAATCTAATTCTAGCAATACCCTAAGTACATCGTATCGACAATGCTAAGGCAAATTCTCAATTTCTAATCAAACTGCTCAACAACATACGACTACATATTCCTTCAAATGATTACAGGAAACTAATAATATCCATAAAAAAATTACGAATTCATTTTATTTTTCTTTTGTTTTAAAAAACTATACAGGTACGAATAAGACTACAAAAAAGTGTCCATCGCAGATCATGTTAGAAAAGAAAATGCGTAAACTCAGATCCGCTGATTATCAATGGCCGAGACATAATTGGGGAAATGCACGAGAGGAACATCGAATCCAAAGAGAGTTTTAGGGTTTACCTTGCGAGGGGAGAATCAGCCTGCAAAGTGAAGTTATAAAAGTGTTAGATTGTGTTGAACGAAGAATTACGAAGCGTTGTTGAGGTTTGAGATAGAGAACTTGCCATTTTCTGGAAGACGAAGGATTAGGGTTTTAGAACAGACAGTGCCCAAATGAATTGGCCTTTGTAATCAGCACGGGTGTTATCTATATAGGGTAGGATTTTCAATCGGTCAAGTTTAAAGGAAAGGAAAATTGTGTCACTAAACAATTAGAAATTAATAAGAAAAAAAATTACACATTTTTTCGTGAAATTTTAAAAAAAATATATATATACATTTTTTTAATCTATATGTTTCTATTGAGGATTAAGAAAATTTCATATCTCTTTTCTCTTTTTAAAACCTATATAAATTTTCTAAATAAATAATAAGTCATTTGTGTTTAAAATTTTAATTAAAAAAACTAAAATATATTTATATTGACAATACATACATCTCAATCATGAATTATACAATTATAAAGTGGATATTATTTAATATTTAAGCATAAATAAAATAAAATAGTGGGAATAATAAAGCAATATGTATTCACAAAAGAAGAAAAAAAAAAAAGCAATATGTAACCGTCTAATAATAGCATCTCTTCAATAAGGAATTTTACAAGAATATCTTATCCTCTAGATCTTATCTTATTAAGAATCATTATTAGAACAAGATGTATCTTTATGTGAAGATCTAGTTTTTGTAAAAAAATTACCAAAAAAAAAATTCATCCATTTCAAATATTATTTTTTTTTTTACTTTTTCTCTTCACAAAATTGATTTGCATCTAATTTTTGTAAGAATTGTAAAAAATAGTTTAAGATCTCAATATGAAATCTACCATTTGAGCAAAAGAATGGAACAAATGAGAGTAATGTAACACCGCGGGATCCACCAAAAAGGTGACTAAGATCTTAAAAATTGATATCATATTAAAGATACTCATAATAGAAATAAAATCAAAATTAGATCGATAGATAGTCGGCATTGATAATGATGATATAATTCAATTTTTACATAATAAATAGGATTTCCATTGCACAACCTTTCATGGAAATAAAAAATAAAAAATCAAAAGAAACATGAGAATCTCAATTTCGTAAAGATAGTCGAGAATATTTATTTATTTATTACTTTCTAACAAATATGTGAGTATCTACATCAATTTTCTTATTTTTGAATATCTATCAAGATTTCCAATAAATGTATCCTTAATTGTGTAATTATGTCTAATTCTTTGTGGAATTATTTTGTTGGAAAATAAATAAAATTGTAAAAATAGAAAAGGAAAAAAATATAAGTGCAACAATAAAAAAAATTGGTTTGATACTTTGATTTAACTAAACCATTAGTAGTTAAATAAAATTGAAAATGATTATTCAATGTATAATAAATTTAAGTACCATTAACATAGTCAAGTGAATCCAATTAGGAAAACTAAATATTCTATATAACAATAAACAAATTTGTAAACAAGTATAATTAATTAGCAGGAAAGTTAATAATTTAACCAT
>PYAF01000552.1:1523412-1545895 GCA_007407185.1 Glycine tomentella
TACACAATAATTAATTAAATTATTCAAAATTTCAAATGCTTATCATAATTATCTTGATAATAATTTATTTAATAGTTTAAAATTTTAAATCAGAGTATATATACATATCATTATTAGGTTAATTATTATATGAGAAAAAGAGTAATACAATGTAATTTTACATAATCATTCAATCATAAAAGCTCATCAATCATGTATGGTAATTTTTTGACTTTTAAAAATAATGATTTTAAAGTAATTCAAATGAACGGTATTTTATAATTGAATGATAATTGAAATCAATATGCATAGACATTAATTAGATATTAAGTTGCAGTAATTAAATTACGATATTATTAGCAAATATACAAAATATGAATAGATTAGTCATCAACAGCATCTCTCATGTATAAAACGAAATGCATATAGAACAGTATTAATGGACCATTTGTTTAAGGCATTAAACCCATAAAATTACTTAGGTACCGATGACGCCGGATAGAATAACCCCGAGATAACTAATTTTTACAATACATGCTTAGTGGATCCTACAATTCAACCAAACCAATTTTGCTTATATGTATGATCTATATATTATGTTGTTCTCCATGGATATAGATTGGATTTTTAAGAATCTAATCCATATTCAATTCATATTTATTTAAATGGATTAGATTTTAAATTTATATCTATATTTTTTTAAAAACAATTTAGATTCAAGATCCAATTCATTTAAATGTATATGAATTTAATCATATCCAATTTATATCCACTTAAATGTTATAAAGATATATTTTTACAAATTTTAGTTATTAAATGCTAAAAAATGAAAACTTAGTACATGTCTATTTAAGAGTTATTTTCTGGTCAAAACTATTTTCGATCGATCTTGCTTAGTGTATTTTTGTTCTACTCAACTAGGACAATTTCGACAGATATCGGTCCAGTCATTTTTAGACTGACATTAACCATAACTATTTTTTGACTAACATTAGTCAGTGCATTTTCAGCCGACATTGGTCAAGGATGTTTTTGGTCGATCTTAGGTAATGTTACTTTTTGGTTGAGGTCGACTAGGGTTTTTAGTCAATGTTGGTTGATGATATTTTTTGGCCGATATTAACTAGGAGTTTTTCGATCAACATCGATGATGACTAGTTTTTGACCGACGTTGGTTAGGGTTTTTGTGACTAATATCGATAAGGTTCTTTTTTTGTCAATTTCGGTCATTGATATTTTTTTGCCAACATTAATTATGACTATTTCTTTTGGCTGGCGTTAGCTAGGGATATTTTTTGTTAACATAACTAGGTTTTTTCAATCGACGTCAATTGCGAAAATATTTTGGCCGACGTCAACTAGGTTTTTTTGGTCGATGTCGATTGATGCTATTTTTCAGCTGATGTCGGTGAAAAAATAGTCTCTTCTAACGTCGACCAAAAACACCCTAGCCGACGTCGAGCAAAAAACCAGCCTGACGTCAATAAAAAAAATAATCTCGACAAACATCAACAAAAAAATCTAGCTGACGTCGACCAAAAAATAGTCTCGACTGATGTCGACCAAAAAGACTTTGGATGTCATCAGCCAAAAAATAGTCTCAATCAATGTTGGCTAAAAAACCCTTACCAACAATAAACAAAAAATAGGCTCAACTGATGACGGCTTAAAGTCATCATTAGTTGAGGTTGATCAAAATAACTCTAGACGACATCAACCAAAAAATGGCTCCTAACAAAGTTGGCCAAAAAAAATCTAGCCATCATTGTTCAAAAAATTGTATTGAATTTAAAAATCCAAACAAATATCCAATCTATATCCAATTAATTGGATTGAATTTAAAATCTAAAAAATTGGATTTGGATATGAAACTAATCCATTTAAATGAATTTAAAATGGATTAGATTGAATTAGATATGAATTATTTTATAGATATAGATTTTTTTTTGCACAACCATAAACAAGAAAACGCAAAATAAAAAGCATATGCCCTCTACGACCCTAAGTATCCAAATACTTCTACACCTTTAAAAGATATATACAAATTGTGTAAGCCAATTTTTACAGAAAATAAGCAAATCATTTATATTTACAAAAATGCCTTCAATTCCGTTTAGTCAACTTAGCATAAGATTAGATTCCAAAGGCAAATGCAAATGCAAATATGCAACATCGATCTATTCTCGTTCTTTCCTAGTGATAGGAATTGAAAACCTTCGCCAACACAGGGAAGGAATTGTTGGACCTATATGAAGACGAAGATCGAGGAACCCCCGTTCTCTCTCCATCACCCCACAATGCATATGCTTCTTCCCCATGAGCAGCATCATCACCAACCTCAAGATCATCTTCTTGCATCCTAAGGTCCACAATGCGGTTTATAAGAATACAAATAAGGGTAGTAACAACAACATTCCAAATAATAATAAAACTTGCTCCAAGTAATTGGTAGCATATTTGCCTAAAGCCATGACCCACTCCCCCCTTAAAAATGCTATAGAATAAGCCGGGGCAATAATTTGTATCGTGATACATTATTCCTAGAAGGTCGGGTTTGGCAAACAAGCCAGAAAGGATACCCCCAAGAAGACCAGCCACAACATGAGTGTGAAAGACTCCTAATGTGTCATCTACACTTTGGAAGAAAGCGGATTTTTTATGTAGCACCATCGTTGTGTACCATGGAATGGAACTGGACAATGCTTCCATCAATATTGTAGCTAGGTATGGAAATGGGCCAGGCTGCCTATCAGGGGTCTTTAGCCTGGTCTGTTTAAGGTCTGGCCTGACCTAGTTTGTTTATTATAAAGGTCAGGTTAAGGTTTTTTGAAAAGTCAGTTTAAATAAAAAGGACATACTCAAGCTTAAAAAAAAGCATGTTAGGTCTATCAGGCTGACCTATTTAATATATATATTATGTTATTTTTTATTTTTAATTATTTGTTTTTATTTAATCAGGCTTTCAGGCCGGATTCAGGCCTTAATAACTTATTTTTAACAAGTAACAAGCAGACTTAGGCTTAATGATAGTGACACAGGTCAGGCTCAAGCTTGTCAAAGCCTGACCTGGCCTGACCTATTTGCACCCCTAATTGCAGTCCATGGATCCACCAAGCCTTTTCACATACATACGTAAAAGGTTAAAATATTGTCAACTCTATATAGGAGACAAGTCTTTCAATTTGAAAACTGAAAAGGGTTGTAAATGTAGTATGATTTACATGAACTTTATTCAATAATAATTATTATATTAATTTAATTATATCACATAATAATGTGAAAAAACATTTTTATCCAATCATAGATTATATATCATGAATGATAACACTATTAGTATTAGACTTTCGTAATATTTTAAAAATTATATCAAGAATGATTAATTTATAATTAGTTGATAATATAATTTGTTTGATATTAATAATGTACTAAAGTTAAACTCATTTTAGTATATATTATTTATATGATGCAAAGGTGGAATTAAAGAGAAAATATGGGCCTCCACACTTCATTTGTTTTGTTAAATAATTATACAAGATAAACTATTCATTAATGAGATGTAGTATATATAAAGGCAAATTCACATTGGATGCCATTGTAAAAATATTTTAGTGACAAGATATATAAATCAAACTTTAACCTCTAATATTTTGTAAATCCTTTAGAATATTTTATTTATTAATACAATTATATGCCATAAAATTTGTTCACTTTTAACCCCTCTTAAATGTTTTTTGATGGGTGGCTGATATGATTAGTAGTGTTAGATATGTGAGCTTTATTACCTGCACCTGGTGTGATGCAGACGAGGCCAGTGATCATTTCCCTGGACAACACCTATAACTGAGCTCTTGGTATATACAATCATGTCAAGTGTAAGCCAAACGAGTAGGCTTGTGGCAGTGCAAAGATGGGTATTGTAAATGGCCAAACGAGTAGCCTTGGCATAATAGAATGATTAGTTGGGAGTGCATGATTATTGATTAAAGTCTTATATATGTTGGGTCACACACGCATACCCTCAAATAGAATCAAATCAAATGCTGGGTCATGACAGACCCTTGAATAAATACGGAAGCGAAAAATGTAAGACCAGAGAGAATCAACACAATCAATATGCTTAACATGGGAAAAACCTTCTTCAATGTGAAGAAGAAAACCCACGAGACACTGGTCCAGAATCAACTTCCACTATAACAATAATGGGTTACAATCAAATACACCACAATGATGGTTCTCTCAACCTCTCCAACAATGGTGATAATCAAACTCCCTAGAGTGTTTCACTCAAACTCCCTCTAGAGATCTCTCAAATGCAAGGCACAAGGCTTGCTCAAATATGCTCTCAAGAATGTCACTTGAGGCTGTCAAATGTTCTCTAACGGCTTTCCATGTCTAAGACTCTATTCTTCCTCCACCCTTAACTAATGTATTTAAAGTGGTGGATTAGGTTTAGGGTTTAGAACCCTCAAATGGGCCTGGCCCAACATTGAATCCAACAATTCTTCCCCTACAACTTTAATGCGTCAAATTCAAACAAGAGACCAGCATCTTCAATCAACAACCCGACATCTTCAATGCGATGGGTTCAACAACCCGACACCTTCACAGCAATCTTCAAATTTCCTTGCTGGTACTAGCTTGGTCATCATATCAGACCAATTCTGGTCGATGTGCACTTTGCCAAGTTCGAGATGTCCTTCTTCCACCATATCCCAGATCCAATGATACCTCACATCAATATGTTTCGTGAGGGAGTGGTAGGTCGAGTTCTTCGCAAGATGAATTGCGCTCTGGTTGTCACACATTAGCTCGTACTTGTCTTGATCATGACCGAGTTCCATGAGGAACCTCTTCATCCACAACATTTCCTTGCTTGCCTCAGTGACGATAATGTATTCGGCCTCGGTTGTCGAAAGTGTCACACACCTATGCAATCTTGATTGCCAAGAGACTGCTTCTCCAGCAAATCTCATCAAATATCATGTCGTTGACTTTCTCGAGTCAGAATCTTCCCCTAAATCGGCATTCAAGTAGCCTTGCAACCCAACTTCACCTTCTCCAAATCAGAGGCATAAATCGGTTGTACCTCGGAGGTACCTAAAGATCCACTTCACTGCTTCCCAGTGTTCTTTGCCGGGATTCGATAGATATCGGCTTACCATACCAATTGCATACGCCAAGACGTGTCTAGTGCAAACTATTGCATACATCAAGCTTACGGCGACGGATTGGTACGGGATCTTCAGCATCTCGGCTTTGTCTTCATCAGAACTCCGACATTGTCTTTTACTAAACTTCATGTGTCCGGCCAGGGGGTGCTAACTGTCTTGGCTTTGTCTACGCTGAATCTCTTCAAAATCTTCTCAACATATTTCTCTTGACTTAGCCACAATAGCTTCTTCTTTCTATTCCGGATTATCTTCATTCCGAGAATCTGCTTTGCAGGGCCAAGATCCTTCATCGCGAAGGACGAGCTCAACGCCTTCTTGAAGGCGGCAATCTTTTCTTTGCTTTGCTTTACAATCAGCATGTCATCAACATATAACAACAGGATCAGAAAATCTCCAATTTCATACCTCTTCACAAATACGCAGTGGTCAGCTTCAGTCTTCATGAACTTGTGATCAGTCATGAAAGATTCAAATTTCTTGTACCAATGTCAAGGTGCTTATTTCAAGCCATAGAGACTTTTCTTCAAATGGAATACCATGCCTTCGCATCCCGGAGCTCGGAACCCTTCAAGTTGCTCTATATAGATCTCTTCTTCAAGATCCCCATGAAGAAATGCGGTCTTCACGTCCATCTGTTCTACCTCAAGATCCGCTGAAGCCGCTATGGCTAACACAGTTCGGATCGAGGTCATCTTCACAACAGTAGAGAATATCTCTTCAAAATCAATCCCCTTCTTCTAATTGCAGTCTTTCACTATAATCCCGGCTTTGTATCTCGGCTTTTGGTCGGTCTCTTCCTGTTTGATCTTGTACACCCACTTGTTCTTCAGAGGTCGTCTCCCTTTAGGCAGCTCGATCAACTCATAGGTATGATTATCGTGCAAGGACTTCATCTCGTCCTACATTGCCTTCTCCCATTCTTCTTTTTCTGAGCTCGTTATGGCCTCATCATAACTCTGAGGCTCACCGTCTGTAACAATGACGGTGTATTCATTAGATGGGTACCTTGTAGAAGGTCTTCTTCCTCTAGTGGGGTATCTCGGCTGTTCTTCTTCAGCCGCTTGAGAACCTGGTTCATCATCTTCATCCTGGTCCTCGTCATCAATCCAGACCTCAGTATCTCGTCCTCATCAGCTTCTTGCTGGTCATCTTCTGTTTCTCCCCCTACTTCAGCTTGCACAAGAGGAACAGGTTCTTCACCTCGGACAGGAGGTACGGGTTCTTCACTTCGGACAGTAACCCGAACTTTGGGCTTCGAGATGTCATGAAGAGTCTCATCTTCATGAAAGATCACATCCCGGCTTCTCACTATCATCTTGTTGATAAGATCCCAGAGTCTGAACCCGAACTCGGTTTTCGGCGAACTGAGGTAGATGTATTCCTTTGTATTTGCATCGAGCTTTGCCCTTTCATCTTTAGGGATATGCATGAAAGCTCGGCATCCAAACACCTTTAGGTGTTCATAAGTTGCTCTTCGACCGGTCCAGATTTCCTCTGGAACTTCTCCTTCAAGTGATCGAGATGGTGAGAGGTTGATCAAATCAACAGCAGTTTTGACGGCTTCTCCCCAGAATGATTTCGACAACTCGACATTGGACAACTTACTTCGGACCTTCTTTTCAATAGTCCGGTTCATCCTCAGCCATTCCATTCAATTGCGGAGTCTTTGGGGGCGTCTTCTCAAGTCGGATCCCGGCTTCTTTATAGTAAGCATCAAAGGGACCACGATACTCACCATCATTGTTAGAACGAACAACTTTCAACATCATGCCAGTGTCCCTTTCCACCATAACATGGAATTCTTTAAAAGACCGGAGTACCTGGTCTTTTGTCTTCAACAAATAAACCCACACTTTGTAGGAATGATCATCAATTAAGGAAACAAAATACTGAGCTCCACCAAGTGATCTCTCGGACATGGAGCAAACATCAGTATGAACGAGGTCAAGAATGTTCTTGCGTCGTCTGGGTTAATCTGGTCTCACAAACGAAACCCTGTGCTGCTTTCCAGCTAGGCAGTGCATGCAACTCTCCAGCGCTTGACCTTTCAACCGGTCAAAAGTTCATTCTTTTCCAAAATCTGAAATCTAGAGTCCTTTCTCACTTATGTGGCCGAGACGCTTGTGCCACAACTCCAAGCTTGGTCCATCCCGGACAGAATTGGCTTCTCCACCTTTTATCTTTCCTTGCATTACATACAAGGAGCCTTTTTCTTTCCTCGGGACACGACCAAGTTTCCTTTGGCCAGCTTCCATCTACTTCCTCCGAAGTAGTTCACCAACTCGGTGTCATCTAGCTTGCCAACTGAGATCAAATTCAAACACATGTCAGACACATGTTTTACATCTTTCTAAAAACTCGGCACCCGACATCTGTGGTTAGGGTTACATCACCGACACCAACAATCTTGCTGGTCACCTGATTATCCATCTTCACGACAACAAAATCTCCATCTCTGTAGGCAGAAAAGAATCCCTTATGTGGGGTGACGTGGAATGAGGCACCAGAGTCAACAATCCAAGTGCAGTCATCATTGGCAATATTCAACATTTCTTCACTAAGGAAGAATATCTCAACATTCGGGTTGGCAGCTATAGCCGTGGTGTTTCAATCATTCCTCCTCGTGGGAACGATTTGATCCAGCTTCACACAGCTGTTCTATTCATCATTCTACAGAGTCCTGCCGTCCGACTTCTTGCGTCCTATCTTCCCACAGGAAGCACTTCAAATCAAACTTTGGCTTAGACTGGCCTCTGGACTTATCTCGTCCACCCCGACCTCTGCTCTTGTCCCGACCCCGGAAGTCAGACTTTCCTCTGTTTTTAGCGACGTTAGCCTTGAACGTGCTGGATACACCTCATTCTCTCCTCCTAGCTTCTTCATTCAGGAGGCTGTCTGTCACGGCATCCATCGTCAATTTTCCTTCTGGAACCGAGTTGCTCAACGTCACTACCAGAGTATCCCAACTTTCTGGAAGCGAACTCAGCAACAACAAAGCCTGCATCTCATCATCAATTTTCATATTGGCTTTGGACAGTTGATTCAAAATACCTTTGTAGATATTGAGATGCTCAATCATACTCATGCCGTCCTTGTACTCTAGCTTCACAAGTTGGCGAACCAGGTGTGCTTTGTTCTTGCGAGCCTTCTTTTGAATCATGGATTCTAACTTGTTCCATAACTCATATGCGTTCGTGAACTTGGACACGTGGTCATGGAGGCTTCTGTCAATATATTTCCTGATCGTGGGCACCACCTTACGATTCAAGATCTCCCAGTCCTTGTCTGTCATGGTCGTCGGCCTCTCCTCAAGGACAATGAACTCATACAAATCTCTATAGATAAGATGATCTTCCATCATCGATCTCCAATAGTTGAAGTTGTCGGCAGTTAGCTTGAACATATCTCCGTTGTGAGTTATGCCGCTGGTCTCCATCTCGTCTCCTTCAGAATCCTCGAACCTGGCTCTGATACTACTATTGGGTCAGACACGCAGACCCTCAAATAGAATCAAGTAAAATGCTGGGTCACGATAGACCCTCGAATCAAATGCGGAAGCGAAAAACGTAAGACGAGAGAGAATCAACACAATCAATATGCTTAACGTGGGAAAAACCTTCTTCAATGTGAAGAAGAAAACCCACGGGACACTGGTCCAGAATCAACTTCCACTATAACAATAATGGGTTACAATCAAATACACCACAATGGTGGTTCTCTCAACCTCTCCAACAATGGTGATAATCAAACTCCCTCTAGAGATCTCTTAAATGCAAGACACAAGGCTTGCTCAAATATGCTCTCAAGAATGTCACTTGAGGCTGTCAAATGTTCTCTGACGGCTTTCCACGTCTAAGACTCTATTCTTCCTCCACCCTCAACTAATGTATTTAAAGTGGTGGATTAAGTTTAGGGTTTAGAACACTCAAATAGGCCTGGCCCAGCGTTGAAGGAGTAAGGCCCAATCCAACAATATAATCATAAGATATCAAAGGTTACAATTTCAATGTTTATGTACCCAATAAGAGCTATGAAACCTGCAACGCTAGAAGACAAATGAATGACAAATCCATCAGCGTAGTCAATTATTTTCCCTTGAAGGAACCCATCATCGCCCAATATGTTGAAGGCACCAACGATGTAAGACAATGTAAGCCACAAAGGGACAGACATCATCGACACAAGAGTGATTGTGGCAAAAGCAAACTGGTAGAACACAAAGTCAGCCATTGGAGAATACCCAATCATTGACTTTGCAAGGAGAAGCCTCTTGGCTAGGGTGTGGTTGGGCATTTCCATGAAGGGCAAAAGTTGGGTCCCAAAGGCCATGCGATAGGCCCACGAGACCCAACAAATGAGCACGCATGCGAAGGCATACAGGGCCATGAACACGGAGTTCACGGCCCATTTACGCTTCACCATGCTGCCATATAGGATCACGAGCCCGAGAATGCTCTGCAGGCCCACTAGGGTTGCCACGATGAGCTGCCACGCGTTGTCTGCTTTGTTGTTCCACTCGGGTGATGCCTTGCTTGGCAAAAGCGACAATGGAATAGGGAAACCATAAGAACTCATAATGAAACAAAAAAATCACTTACGAATTTGGAAAATTTTCTGGCTGGTAGGATGAGGTTTAGAATTTAAGGGTGACACATTTTGAACATATTTTTAAGGAATCTTTAGAATTATCGCTAAGTTGTGGTTTCTTGTTGCGGTGATTCGACATTCTTTGCTGTGGACGCAATTAGATTCATTTGAAAATTCTAACGCAAAGGGGCTAAATTCGAGAATCTTAACCCACTTCAAAGAAGTTCAAGTTAAGTATTGTATTATTTTTTAATAGGGCAAATCACGATTTGGTATCTTGAGTATGCAAGAAGTACAACAATTAATTTTACAGTTAATTTTTTAAAAATATAATCAAATTAGTTAATATTCAATTAAGATATTTTATAACTTATAAAAAGCAAAAGACTATGAATTTTTATGGATTTTTTGCTAGGATAGATTTTATGAAACTTTTCAGAATATAAATCCTACATCAATCAAAACAATCTCACTCAAAATTTTAAAAATTTTCTAGACTTTATTTCTTTTTGCAAAATGAATTTCCAATTGTATCAACATAAAAATCTTCTCATGCATATTCAATATAACCAATTAACTAAGATTGTTCAGAATCTTTTCATCGACTCTATTTTTTTAAAAGCAAAATTTATTGAATCAGCAATAATGGTACACAAGATGTGACCAAAATTGCGAACCTGAAAACCTGTTTTGTCTATATATTTAAGTTTTTTCAGCAAACAAAACTGCTTGTATAAATGAATTTCAGAAGAGCCCACCACATGTTTGTTGAAAAGCATTCACTTCATCTCCATATATAAAAAAACGCCCAAGCCTCTGCACTGTGAAAACAAGTACGATAGCTCAACCTCTTGCCTTCACCAACAGTTTTTTATCCTTTTACCAATCTCATCTTCTTCTTTTTAAACATTTTCATTAACCCTTTATAGTATTAAATCTTTCCTAAAAATTTATGAAATCCTCTAAAATTTTGTAAATCTGTAAAAAAAAATTCAAATCTTATAAATTCATATTATAAATTTATTAAAATTCAAACTAAATATCCTAATCATAAAAGTCTTTTAAAAAAATATGAAAAATTACATTTTTACAAAGTATTTTAATATTTATAGGATTTTTTATGTTAAAATTATCTTTTAAAATCCAATATACCTTTTTAAGTTATATTTTCAAGAATCAATTTGTTATTAAGTTATACAACATAACATAATTATCATATTTTTTTTTACACATTTTGATATTAAATTAAAATTTTTGATTTCCCGAAATTAAATTGACTTCTATTTACATATTAAGAGACCAAATTGATAATTTACTCTTTTTTAAAAATAATTTGCAATTGAGACGGGGAACATAAGCAATTCACTTGTGACGTAAGGCCGTAAGGGGCTTAGTTCTAATCGCTTTCATATGTATGATTTGGCTTCAACTCTTTATATTCGAATTTTAACTAGTTTTGTGGAGAGGTTATTTAAGCAAATAAATAATTTATGATGGACAAAATCACGTAAGTTATTTTATTATTATAATTATAATATTATTAATCGAAGTGGGTCACGTAGTTGTTACATATGACGTATTAAAAGCAAAAAAATATCTGGCTTAAAGTATATTATTAATGAGCCTATAACTAGCTGGTTTTCACGTCCATTTCCAAATGTTAGCTAGAACTAGGGCAAGGGGCTGCATTGCTGCAAGCCTGTAATGTTGTATTAGCATATTTTTTGTGGCTGGTAGGAATCATCAGAACGTACACTATGATAAGAAGTGGCTTAGTTTATTAACACGCTTAAGGGGTAACGGGATTAAAAAACAAAATGATTTGGGACAAAATTTATGTATTTTTTGGTATTATTCAGCTGTTAAATATGAAGTTTTATTACAGGAGTCTTTGTATAAAAAATTGCATTAGTATAGATTCTTAAACTAAAACTTTATTAGATAATAATATCACAACAATAAAGTATTTAAAAACCTGCATCTTATATTGAAATCCCGTCTTTCTTTAATCTCACCATCTCCGCAATTTTCAACCTGGTTTTCTTCATGAAGACTAGTAAGAGACCTTTATGAGATTGACTACAAAAAAATTTGCAGACTAGTTATGAAAATTAATTTTCATAGTCAATTCTTAATTAATTATGTAAATTATGAAAATTATTTTAATTATATTCGATAAGATATTTTAATTAATTTTTATTTTTTTATTTGTTAGAAAACTTGTTTGACTGCATACTAAGTCGATTTTTTAAATAATTTTTACCATTTTACGTTATTTGAATTAGCATTTTTTAAACATTAATTTTTAGTTGTTATTTTTTTTATATATATTTTCTTTCTTTTTTATTTTTAATATATTTATCAATTTTTCTGATTATCTTTTTAAATAAATCATAATTTTATTAATTTTTTGTCATACACTTTTCAGCTATTTTAAAACTACTTTTACCAAATACTTATAAATTAATAAATTAATTTTTAAACTTTTAACTAACTTTTAAGTTAATTTTTAATAACATTTTTTATTAGTTCACAACTACTTTTTTGATTAGTGTGTATCTAGATAGACATTAAAGACTCTTGCAAGACAATTCATGAAAAAAGAAAAAGAAATCACAAACCAGTATGGCACTATCACCGATTCTCAAAGACTTATTTGCAAGGTGCACAAAGCTCTCACATGTCACATATACGTTATTTTGAACACTCCACACCTTTAAGTTTGTTTAGATTAACTTTTTTACTAACCATTATAAGTTATAACTCTAATATTTTAATGTTTGGTTCTAATTGTTGGGGAGGAATCCTTAAGAAATAAACATAGGTGAGCTTTAGGAGCCTTTTTTCAGCATCTTCAATATAGTAGTAACATTTAACTTTCATCCTCAAAACCAATCGCAATGCGCTCCCGTTTACCTTTTATGGGACGTTACATCACGACATATATATCATTTCTTTACCCCTTAATTATTTATTGTCTTGGTTGCATATTTCTCAAATCCTAATCCATGTATAACAAAATAGCCTCTTCTACATCATTCTTAACAACATGAAAGTCTATACACTTTCTTTTTATACATAGATCCACCACAACTTTCAGATCTCAAGAAAGTCTCCTCCACTTCATTTTCAAGTTTATTATTAGCTCATTTAAGTTTTTCCAATTCTAATATTCTTTGTAGTATATTTCCCATCATAAACTACCACATAAACCCTTACACAAATGCCCCAATATGAAAGCAGTTGTTGTGCGTCCACTTGTCTGCATCTTACTAACCAGAGCTAGCTAGGGAAAAAGGGTGAAAATATTGTGAGGTATTATTAATTGTTCCCATAAATACCATATCAACCAAAACTCACAAGCTTATAATAAGTGGGTATATAAAACAAAGAGTTCCCACATGCAACAGAGATACTGCTTTGCCATATTGAGCAAACATCAAAGAGCCTTTAAGCCATTGGAATTGCTTTTCCTCCACTGCAAGTCAACCCCCACCCTATATGCACCATATAACTCTTCTCAACCGAAAGGAAAATAGAGTAGAGTGGGGATAGAGAGAAATGATGTTTTTGACAGTTCTAAGACACAGTTTCATGGCTACTACTACTACCTTGGCTAGTAATTTTGCAGCTAGCCTATCTATTCCAGAGGGAGATTTCCTCATTTAATGGGGGTTGTCTTTTCTGGTTCCTCTATGACAAACAGTATCGCCATCATCATGCCCAACCTCTTTGTTGCCCCTCTGCCCACTCTTGACCTAACCAAATGTAACCATGTCAGTACCAACAATTACACTTATGCCCTGCATGCATCCATCAATCCTAACCGTGAAAAGGGAGTTACTTTTGACCTCTTACCATTATTATCAATTTTTTACCCAGATCATTGATGCAAAATATTTATCAAATTTTTGTTGATAACTAATATTTATCAAAGATTTGACTAATTATAGTTATCTTTAGTGGGATCTCGTCATCCAAATACATTTTTTTATGCACAAGACTCAAATTCGAGACCATGCTTATAAGGATCAAGTTTAATATAACTCATACTACTGACTCTTATTAATTCTCCTACCATTATATATTGAATAAAATGTTAATATTTTTATATTTTAAATATGTTTATTTTTTAATAAATATTATATGATCCCATAGTATAATGATTTTTTATACTCATTTAATATTAAAAAGATATAATTTAGTTGATTGAATAAAATATGTAAATTATTGTAAATTCTCTAATATTTTTTTCGATTCTTATATATATAAAAATATACATTATCATTTAATTATAAATATTTGAAAGTCATCTTGATTAAGAATGATTTTTGTTTGATTGACAATTTAAATTTTTTTACATTTTTAAAAAAGAAAACAAAAGACATTTAGATTAGTAAGGCACCTACTACTCCTCTGAAGACTTGATTAGATTTGTCAAACCTTGTAGACAAAACTTTGTTAAACTTTCAAATATTGACAACACATATCATTTAAACACTAATAAGGTTTTCAAAGACAATTATTTGACACTTTTCATGATAATTTTCAACCGTATTTAAATTTGTCTTTCATGGAAGGTCAAAATTTTCCACGACAGTTTTTAAAGTGTCTTAAAAACTCGATTTCTACATCGATTTGCATAAAAACTGTCTTAAAATAGATTTTTTTTTTGTTTTGAAAATGTAAAAAAAATTAAGAATTTGAAGACAATTTAAAAAACGGCCTTAGAATATCTGCTCTCTAAGAAAATGTTTTTTTTTTTGTGGGTTGAATTTTTTTTATATAAAAATTAACAACAACAAACTAGAGTGTTTCTTCTTGCACCATTTGTTTTTTCTACTACACCATTAATGAACAGTGTATTTCCAAAATTATCCTTCGCGTTTTTGAAACTTTTATACACGGATCCGTATGATTCATACTTACGGATTCGTCAATCCGTAAGATTCTTACGGATTCGTCAATCCGTAAGATTCTTACGGATTCGCCAATCCGTCCGTAAGTCTTTTTTTTTATATATACGAATTGGGCAATCCGTAAGCCCAATCCGTACATTTTTTTATATACGGATTGGGCAATCCGTAAGCCCAATCCATACGTTTTTTTTTGGTAGGTATCGAACTTGTGACCTTCAGGTTACTAACACGATACTCCAACCAACTGAGCTAATAGACCAATTATGTTAAAAATTAATTAATATTGATATATATATATATATATACACATCACTAAATTTATTTAATTTAAAATAATTTATTATGTTAAATTTTATAATAACATTATATGTTAAAATTATATGTTGAATTAATGCATGCATACACATATGTAACAAAATTATATGCTAAAATTTTATAACAACATATAATTTTAACAAAATTTTATACACGGATCCGTACTATTCATACTTACGAATTGCCCAATCCGTATAAAAAAAACATACGGATTGGGCTTACGGATTGTCCAATCCGTATATATATAAAAAAAAAAAACTTACGGACGGATTGGCGAATCCATAAAATTCTTACGGATTGACGAATCCATAAGAATCTTACGGATTGACAAATCCATAAGTATGAATCATACGGATCCGTGTATAAAAGCTTCAAAAACGCGAAGGACAATTTTGGAAATGCACTGTTCATTATTGGTGTAGTAGAAAAAACAAATGGTGTAGGAAGAAACACTCAACAATCTAACTTAACCACCCAGAGAGCGATGATGACTCTACGACGCATTGCCCAATATATAATTCATGCTGGCAATTTCACAAATCACATTTTTTGGGCAAAAAGGGTGAATTTACCATAGAATATTTTTTTTTTCCTCAATCACATTGAAATAACCATTACTTCTACACACTCCTGCATTTCAGGCAAAGGCTAAGATACACACTAATGGTGAATCAAACACTTGATAGCAACTTTAGCATTGAATATAAATATAAATTGCATGTAACTATAGGACCCGATAATGCTTTATATCATGTGTAAATGAACAAGTCAGCAAGTAGCAAATGAAGACATATAACGTTCCTCTAGAGTCCGAGAGTTTAAACCTTCTGTAACAAGGGTGACACTCTTTCTACTTGCAAATTTGGTGAATCAAACACTTGATTAGTCACTTCAATTTTGGCATTATTACAGCACAGATCAGTAAAAGTATCAACATCATCTCTTCGACAAACAGATTTAAGAGCATCTACTTTAAATGTCTTTATACAACTCAAGCCCATTTCAACTGCCAATTTCTGAATACCCAACCCCTAGACAGTCATCAAAAGTTGATATATTAACAATCCATTAATTTTATTACAACTCTACACACCATTAATTTATCATAATCATAACAAAATAACCAATATTCTGTGTATCAATAACCAATCTTTTTAGAAAGTGATTTATCCCAGTCAGTTTGATATCCCCTTATAATTGTATAATATTTCAAGGATGTGTTTGTAATTAAGTTTTTCATATAAAGCTCATCCTTGATTTTTTTTTCACCCCCATTTTTAAAACGACATCAAATTGAACCTTAAGAGTTTGTATCATCTTTTACCTTCTCTGAAAGATATCCAAGGAATTAAATTAAAAATTCACAATCCATTAGCTAAAAATCTGGTTACCTTATTATTCCAGGGGTTTAAGTAATAAAACATGGTCAAATAATGGCCAAAAGTCATTAACTAAGCCACTTAAAGCTGCAGTCAGCTCTGGAACACTAACAAGGGTGTATGCATTAGAGTTTTCATACTCTTCATTATATCAGTGAAGCACCATGAGTTAAACTTGTGTGGTTCAACAATCGGCAATTTGACCCCCATATACATATAAAACTGTGGCTTAGACATTTTTCAAAATAACCATAAAAAATGAAATATTCAAGCACAACTGACCCTTCTATGTCTAATACTAAACTGTGGCTTAGATATTTTTCATAGTCACTTGTAGACTAATAACACCATTTGTACTTGATCCATCATAAACTTTTGTTATTATACTTGGATAAATTAAAACATAATCCTAATGATAATCATGCATGGCTATGACAAATTTAAGTTAGATGTTTAGTGCAACGGTGCAAGTATCAACTACTAGAATCACAGAAGTCTACAGAAGCATCAGGATTCAAAATCTAGGAGACATGCTATATCGACTATAAAATGTAGGAAGATGAAGCTGCATGCTCCAAGGAAAGTTGGAAAGAAAAAAACTCACAAGACATGCAAGTGCAGACAAAAACACAAGTAGATACCTATACCTTCATTGAAAAAATTGAACCATTGAGATTACAATCAGATGATTGCTGGTCCAAAGATTTGTAATGTCCCAGTGAAATTCCAGGCTTCCAGCTATAGCCCCCGGTTCAAAATGCTCCTTAAGAACCATGTCTGAAGGGTTAAAAGATTGAGGATCCAAAGGGGATGGTGCTGACTGCTGACAATAGAGTGAATTGCATTCCCTGGACAAAATGGGAATTTGATGAGTCCCCATTGACTGCAGGATGAAGACTGTTAGTTCTGTTGTCATTATTTTGTGAATAGCGATGGTCTTCATTGTAGTCAGAGGGAAAATTTCAAGTTATGATAGGTTAAATTTAAATCCATATAAGAAACAATATGAATCATTGTGGAATTTACTAGTTATTCTTGAAATTTTATGACATAATATATAGACTAGGTGAGGAACTAAAATAGTTGACAGAGAAGCAATATTTAATTTCTAAAAAAATCAAGACAAAGTATAATATTTTTAAAAATAAGTTGAAGCTGAGAAAATCACTTACAAAGTTGGAGAACTTGGTTAGTTTGAATGGGTTGAAATTAAATGGAGCTTCATCCAGGAAGAGCTCTATACAGTGAAGTAGAAAGAGACCACAATCAAACGAGTTATCTTGTTGCAGTGATTGTCAAGGACATTCAGCCACAAAAACATAGCATCATCAAGAAGAGAACTACTTACAATTAATAGTAAGAAATCTTTTAAAGAATGATCATTTCAGTGTTTCTAATCAGAAACTCATGAAAATGTTAGCATGTAATACTGGGACTGAGAGAAAATGCATATTCAAGAATCTTGATGAAAGGTCTACTCCACATGTATCCTTCTGCCTATCTTTCCATTCTTCCCAGAAATAACTGCCAATTGATGAGTCAATGTATCACTCCCTACAATAATCTTTTAAAGCGAGAATACAAAAAAAGCTGGGTATCAAAAAAGAAATATTAAATAAAACAAACATAGATAATAGGCAATAATATGTGGAGCAATTGAAGTAAGTTAACAGAAAACAGACAGCTACAAAAGAAATAGAACTTGTGAAGGCATAAACTATGCAGCAACTGTAGGCACAGGAATTTTGGCATTGCTTCTTTTCATAATTTTTTTAAAAATCTAAAATCAAAGATTAGAATAAGAGAAACAAGTTCAAAGTTCAAGCTCAATTTAAATGAGAAAGCTAAAGAGCCTTAATCATATAGCGCTACAAATTATAAGTTTTAGTGTGATGCTTTACAAAATTTTTGGATATCCTAATTACCAAGTCCATCATTTCCTCCATAATCTTTAGAAGTCTTAAATTATGAAATTCACCACTATAAGAAATTTGAAAGCTAAAAGTTAAAACAACAACTAGTCCAGGAATGGCAAAATAAGAGCAACAATCATGTAAGTTTTAGAATTTCTGATATGTCTATGATCAGTTAGAGAGTATTACTTACTAAGTTGTACTTGTAGATCATGGACATGAAAGCTATGATAGAATTCTTACACCATATGTGTAAGAATGGAAGATAAAGCATTTTTAATGATTTTAAGAGTTTCTGAAGAATCCACTATCAATTAGAGTATCGTCCATTCTTACCAAGTTTATGCGGACCATGGACATGGAAGATATAGTATTCTCACACTATAAGTCTAACAAGCAGACCTATATCTCCATGTCTCCTAAGAACCTGTTAATAAATTTACAATGATAGACAATTAGACATGACAAATTATAACCATAATAATAGAATGAGTAGTTAAAATTACAAATTTAGTTTATTCTATTATTATATAGTTCACAAAGAAGGGATTATTTGAAAATCATTAATGGAGGTCATACGGATTTATAGTATTTTGGACATCAAAAGCTTGCATGGGTATTGACTATTGACGGCATTTGATAACAAACTATATAACAGCCAAAGTTCAGAATGAAAGATGCTTCTATATTTTCACTCCAATAAGTTTTAATTTTCAGTGTGTAATTTGTTAATTGTGCATGAAGACAAGCGCTTATGAAACAGGGCCATCAAAAAAAGCTAAGTAATCACAACATACTTGCAGATCAGAGTAGAAATGGTATCCTTCACACATGAAAGAATTAATATTTGAAGATAGTTGTATCTAAGTGTGAAAAACATTCTAAGCATATTAATTGAAGTTCTACCTAATTAATTATAAATGGGCATTGCATTAAAGTAAACCTTTTCATGATCAGCATTATGCAATCTGTCAGATGCTCCCAGAGAGAGAGAGAGGAAATAAGCCCAGTTCTCCAACACAAGCAACATCATCTGGCTGTCATATTAGTCAAAGAGATCAAATAAATTAGAAAACCTAAATTATACTTTATCTAAGCCCGTAGGTACATTTGCAATAATGAAGATAAGATGGTGAAATTCATTGGATAGTTAATAGTTTGGACATCTGCTAGTGAAAATGGAAACAACTCAATTGGAAAGTATAAAATTTTAAAAAAATAGACAGATCAACACTGCAAACAACAAAATTGCACCCATATATGGGTATGATGTAATGTTGTCACAAATGGTAGCATAAGTAAATAAAAATCATGACCAAAGAACTTAAAACTATCCAGAAAATTTTCTTACATGAGGAACTCCATTTTCGTCAAAAATGACAAAACCATTTTCTACAAATAACCATAGTTCAGTTCATTTTTCTTAGTTAGCAACTTGATTATTTACACTATTAAGAGATATTACTTTATCTTTGTCCAATCCAAGCCGTCCATACATTTCGAACTCTTCCAAGCTTTTACCAAGCTTGGAATTGTTCCCAAAATGGTGACACCTGCATCCTGAACAATTGTAGTTCAATAAATAAGGTTGTGCTTTGGTGCAAACTGCAAAGTATCAAACTCTATTGATGTAGAATACAATAAAACATCAACCATTGCAATTATGATGTCACTAATTACTAATCAGCATTTACATTATGGTGTGTAGTCCTAACTTTTTAGGTGATTAAAATATAAAAATTAATATATATATATATATATATATATATATATATATAAGATTTTGGGGAATTTACCTGAACAAATTTTCCAAAATCACGACCTTGAGGAGACCCATGGTACAAAGCCAGAGTTGCACCTGTGGTAGTCTCCCTTCATCTTGAGGTAGAGGACCTAGGAGGCGGCGGAGGGGACGAGGCGCGTGTCGAGGAGTTTGAGGATTCCGTCGCAGATGTTGGAGAGCTCGGCCTCGATCTTGGAGCGGTAGTTGCGGAAGACTGCGACGTGGTCCTAGTTGCCGCGGTTCTCCTCCTTCTGCTCGATCGAGGAGAAGATGCGCCAGGAGGTGCGGCGCGGCTGATGACGTTCTTGTAGGCGACGGAGAGGAGGTTGCGCTCCTCCACGGTCAGCTCCTCGCTCTCGGCGGAGGCGGAGACCTTCTCCATGAACTCCACCATCTCCTCGTAGGCTCGGCCTGTTCCGCCAGCTTCGCCATGTACATGAACTCTTCGCGTGGAGTGGGACCGCTCGCCAGCAAAGAGATAGAGAGAGGGATTCGCTCGCAACAAGGAACAAATAGTGGCTTGAATAATTTTAAAGTTTAATTGGTAATCAGTATTCCCCGACTAATTAACAGTCGATGAACATAACATTCTAATATGATGCGTCACCCTACAGATATTCTAAGATTATTTTTTTGGAAACTGTCATCATTTTATCGGGGTAGAATCTAGTTTATTAAGTAGGGTAAACTTTTTTTTTTTTTTTATCTAATATTGGTTATAAAATAAAAATATAAATATTATATATTAACATTATTAAAAAATTATGTATTTACAATGATAAATTTATTAACTTTTGTAATAATTATCTTAAAAATTTATTAAAAATAAATTATAAGTAAATGCATAATCTTTAAACTCTATAAAATATTAAAAATTGATAAGAAGATATTGTGGGAAAGATATAACTTAATTATTCTTAAAGGAAAGCAGCAACAACATTATATATGTGACCAACTTATGAGTTAAAAAAAGGGAGAAATTAAAAAGTGGGATGGAGGGAGAAGTATGGATTTAAATGCTGTGTCCCAGCTTTATGCTTTGGTAGTCGGGGTTTTAAATGCTATGTTCAGAGACCCTCTTGAAAAATCTTAAATCCCAACCAAGACATTCTCAACGCTCACACATCACAACCTTCAAAGGAACACTCTCTTATCTCTTTTTTCTTTGCCTTGTGCCTTCTTGGCTTCTTCTCTTCTCTGCAAACACAGCAGTCTCGGACAGACACAAGTATATGAAGTAGTTATTTTGATATTGGCCTGGTTCACTCAGACATATATACCACACTACGGTTGTGTCCTTGCTAGAAAGATTTAAAACAAAGCAAGTTACAAAAAGGTTGTTGTGCATGGTTGTGGTTGTGGTTTTGTGTTTGATTGAGCCGTGTCAATATCTCAGTGCTATTTCATGTTTTCAATGATACCAAGGAGTGTAGAAAGACAACCTCAAACGCAAAGGTTTGTTGTCTTCTTCTCATGTCATCTTAGTGTTAAATTATTTGCTTGTACTTTAGTCTTTAGATATATGGACCATATGGTTAGGTGAAAATGCCTGGTGAATAGGTGATTAATTATTACTTCTAGCTAAGAGTTTGTTTTTTTGTTTGAGTTAAACGAATCAGAAACATGAAAGTATGATGAAGAAGATGGATTTCGAAACTTTAATTTACAGTGACCATTGGATTTGTATATATGACTAATGGAGGCTATAATAATGTTCCCCTACAAAATGAAAGGAAGCTGTAATATTGTTCCCCTACAAACAAGTTAGTAACAATTTATGACCATGAAAAGACATCACTGTAAGACACAGCATACCTCACGGAATGACAAAAGAAGGGTTTTTATTTATTTATTTCAAACGAATTTATTTATTTATTTAAATATTGGCAAATAACATTTTTATTTATATTCTTGAATCCTTACAATTTCTTTTATACTTGTACTATCTTTTATAAAAGCAATTAAAAAAATAGAAAATGTTTTTTCCCTTTTTGGTATTTTATTAAAAGATAAAAGATAAATGAAAGAAAATTATAAGAAACCAAATTAATGCACGAATAGCATTATTCTAATGGATACTTTGTGTTTATTTTGTTTGTGTGATGACAAAAAAAAAAAATAGATTGACATAGACCAATTGTTGATACTTTTCCCACTTTATAACTCTTTTATTCTCTTCTTAATTTTAAATATTTTTAAACTAATTTACAACAATTAAGAAAATTTACTAAACTAATTAACTAATAGTACCGAAATTATATATAAAAAAAAATTATCCTTATTTAAAAACCAACGAATTCTTTAATTTTTTTTCTTCGCTTTAATTGTCTTTCTAATATTCCATTGCTTTTAATATACTAAGAGTTATTGATATTCTGTAGTTTATTATTATTGGAAAAGTGGAAAATGTTATAGAAAAATGTAATTTATAAGTAAT
>PYAF01000552.1:1558911-1590081 GCA_007407185.1 Glycine tomentella
GGTCTTTAGATTCCTTGATGGCTGTTACTTTGGGTTGCCAAGCTCTAGTGAGGCATTTCAGAATCTTGATGTTAAGTTCTTCAGCATCAAATGTTTTGCCAAGTCCCAAGAGGTGATTCACTATATGTGTGAACCTTGTTTGAAGCTGGGAAATACTCTCATTCTGATTCATCTTAAACATTTCATATTCATGTATCAATGAATGCTTCCTTGATCTCCTTACTTCCTCAGTCCCTTCATAGGTGATTTCAAGCATCTCCCACATTTCCTTGGCACATGTGCATCGAACGGTTCTGAAAAATTCATCAGAAGACAGAGTAGAGGTTATCATGTTCTTTGCTTTAAAATTATACTGAACAATTCTTTTCTCATCATCATTCATCTCATCCCAATCTTTGGGAATCATGTTATTGTCTACTATCTTGATGGGTACCCTAGGACCCTTTTCTATGGCATTCTATGCTCCTGGATCATTGGATTGAATAAAGATCTTCATTCTATTTTTCCAAAAGCTGAAATTCTCCCCCTCAAACAAAGGAGGTCTGTTTTCAGATTTGCATTGAGTAATCGATTACAATAATCGGTAATCGATTAAAGCAGACTAAGTAAAAATCATGTTTGTGTAATGTAATCGATTACAACAAATAGTAATCGATTAAGGCAGATAAAGTGCAAAACATGAAATGAACTAAGTAATCGATTACAATGAATGGTAATCGATTAAGGCAGTGTGATCACTTTTTCTAAGTATGAAGTGTAATCGATTACGGATTGGTGGTAATCGATTAAACCAGTCACTAAGGCAGATTATCAGTATGCTAAGATGAAATAATCGATTAACTCGATGGTGTAATCGATTAAATTGTTCTTGATATTTTTCCAGAAAGCTTGATGAACAAAATAATCGATTCTTTAGGTATATTAATCGATTAAACCAGGTTAAGGCTATTTTTAAAAAACACTTAGCTTCTTTTAAGATTCAAAACAATTACTTAATGCCTTTGTGATATAATGCTTAAATGCATATGTATGATATGAATGCAGTGACTTGGATCATCAGAAAGCTTTCTTTCCTTTTACAATTAATCATAAGCTTCTCTTCAAGCCTTCAAGCATGTTGAAAGTCAAAACACTTCCAAGTCTTCAAATTACTTCAATCTTCAAGTAGCTCCCCCTCAAATCAACACTAATAGGTTTAACCCTCCACCAAACTGATAGCTTTTCTCCACTTCGTCCTAAGACATACCGTCCGTCAATCTATATCCCATTCTGTTAGGTCTTGTTTAACTACCTTTCCCTAGGTATGTTTTGATCGATCTCTACCTCTCTTTGTGTTGAGCTCTTGATAACAAACTCTTGTTCTTACGGGAACATCCAATGACTGTCTCATGACGTGCCCAAACCATCTCAATCTACACTTCCTCATATTTTCACATACCGGTACCACTGATACCTTTTGTCGAATATCTTCATTGCTTATCTTATCTATATTCGTATAACCACGCATCCACCTTAACATCCTCATTTCTGCTCATGTTGCTTATGCGCTGGCCAGCATTATACTCCATATAACATTGCCGGTCTTACAACTGTCTTATAGAATTTTCCTTTTAGCTTAAGGGAAATTTTTTGGTCACACAAAAACCCCGATGCACTCTGTCATTTCATCCACCCTGCTTTGATTCTATGATTTACATCCTTATCAATCTCACCACCTTTTTGCAAAATTGATCCCAAGTATCTTAAAACATTTTTCTTGGGTATCTCTTGACTAAGTAGATGCACTGTGTCTTGATCACCATCTCTTACCCGTGAAAACTCACACTTCATATACTCCGTCTTGCTCTTGCTTATCGTGAATCCTTTAGACTCTAAAGTGTTTCTCCGCAATTCCAATTTCCTATTAACACCATCTTTGGTCTCATCAATAAGCACAATATCATCTACAAAAAGCATACACCACGACGCTTCCTCTTGAATATCTCTCATTAGTTCGTCCATCACTAAGGCAAACAGATAAGGACTAAGAGTTGAACCTTGGTGAACACCTACCGTGATATGGAAATACCTTGATGTTCCATTACAAGCTTTTACACATATGGTAGTCCCATCATACATATTCTTGATTGCATTAACATACTTTAATGCTACCTTTTTCTTTTCAAGAGTCCACCATAAGACTTCTCTTAGGACCTTATCATTTGATTTCTCAAGATCTATGAACACCATATGTAAGTCTTTCTTCTTTTCCCTATAACTTTCCATTAATTGTCGCATCAAAAAAATAGCTTCCATGATACATGTTTCTGGCATAAATCCAAATTGATTTATGGAAACCTTGGTCTCCTTCCTTAGACGATGTTCAATAACTCTGTCCCACAACTTCATAGTATGGCTCATGAGCTTGATGCCCCTATAGTTAGAATAATTTTGAATATCTTCCTTGTTTTTGTAAATAAGCACAAACGTACTTTTCCTCCAAGCATTAGACATCTTATTTGTTTGAAGAATCTTATTGAATAGATTGGTCAATCATTTTATTGTCACATCTCCCAAACATCTCCACACTTCAATAGGTCCAAAAGCTTTATTATTTCTCATCCTCTTTAAAGCCTCCTTAACTTCATGTGTATTAATTCTGTGCATAAATCTTCTATTCATATCATCAGAAATGTCCTCCAAAACCACCTCACTCTTGTCGTCGTTCCCATTAAAAAGTTTGTTAAAGTAGTTTAGCCATCTTTCGCTTACATCTTCATCCCTTACCAAAAGTTTTTTATTTTCATCTTTGATACATCTAACTTGGATGAGGTCTTTACTTTATTGATCCCTCATTTTTGCAAGTTTGTAAATACCTTTTTCACCATCCTTGCTCCCAAGATTTTTATACAAATCGTCAAAAACCTTGCCTCCGATTTCCCGTACTGCTTTCTTTGCATTTTTCTCGCTACTCTAAACTTTTGCAAATTCATCATTGGGACATTTATGCAAAGATCGAAAGCATTCATTCTTCTGTTTAATAGCCTCCTGCACTTCTCCATTGGGACATTTAACTAAGAAAATAAATAAAAAATATTATATTTGCCTAAAAGTAATACAAAAAATAAAACACACAACGAAATCATGATTCTGTTGTGCATTCTGATGAAACGCACAACAAAATTATGATTCTGTTATGTATGTTGACACAACATGATTCTATTGTGGTTTTCCAAACCCAAAAAACATAAGTAACGGAATCATGATTCCATTTTGTAAAAGATTACCTATTTATTCTAGAAAAATATAAACATAGTCGAGATTCCAATGTAACCCGTGGGTACCCGTTCGATTCCTCCCTGAGTTTGACGAGGAAAACCTGTTTTGATCAGGGTTAGGGTCAAGTTTTCCCCAACTTGAGGATTCAGGCATGGGGCCGGTTATTCACCCCTAGTCCCCGTACCCACCCTACTACGTATATTTTTATAATTTTTAATAGTTTGGTTATATATTTATATATAATTCTATTGTTATATATACTATATGTAATTGTTAATTATATAATATGTAATTATTAATATTTTTTTATAACTATTAAAAATGTAGAATAATTATTTTAATAGCTGAATAAATAATATTATAAACATAATACTAATTATAACTAATAATATTGTAATTTAGCTAAAAATATAATTTAATTCTTGAATATGTTTATGTTATTTATTCTTTATAAATTATATATGTATTGATTGAATTAAAATATAGTTAACAACTAAATCTATGATTTAACATATATGAACAAATAATTTAAAAAAATGTGAGATGGGTTCTCCGCGAGTTTCCTTGAACTTGATAAAACCTGATAAGGATGAGGTTGGGCTTCATTTTTTTACTCCCACCTTTTATAAACCAGAACTCGTTCCGCCTTTTGTGGGGACAGGATGGGGATAGGCAAATCCGTCCCCGACCTGTCCTGTTGTGATCCCAAATGTATTGGCATCATCAAGTTACAATTTAGTTCTTAGTTAACTTATTTGGTGTCTTTTCAATTATTTTGCTATCAATATGGTTTGTATATGCTCTAGAGGTATCTTGGGTGTGGCATGCCGCCCATGACGTACAATAGCTACTTATTTTTTTATCATTTACTATTATACAAGACATTTTATGCCTATAGGTACATGTCTTAACCTTATTTTGTACCTCTCACACTTACTAACTTGATCCTCAAAGTGTTTGTATAGGTGTATGTAGGTCTTGTTGCTCACCAGAAATCATTGTCGCCACTCATCAATGTCACCATCTCCGCCTAAATTATTCACTCAACAGAAATCGAACTACGTACAAGTAAATATACCTTAAACACAAGGTAAAGGCTAGCAAGTTGGTTAGATATTAAGATGTTAATCTCTTGTATTAATTAAATGCTCATAAATGACCTAATTTTAGTCTGAAAAACTTTATATTTTAACTATGGAAAATGTTTTTAACCTTAGTTACTCCTAATTTCACCATGGTTACTCCTCACCTTTAACTTTGGCACACTTCGATATGTTGATTGAAGATAAGAGGAATGAGTCAAGTCTTTTCCCTTAAGTCGGATTCTTTGCTTCATTTAATTCTTAGAAAATTAATATCCTAAGTTGATTTATAATGACTTTAGTTAATAATTACTATCTATTTCTCATATCTATCTAGAAATTATTAAACCTTATGTATGTAAATTAAAAATTTCTTATTTAATACACAATTCTTGATTAGTGTAGTAGTAAGATATTAAATAAGAGTATATTTGAAAAACAAGTGTTGATTAAATTTTGAATGTTAAGCCTCTTGCGCCGAGATCAAATCCACATTTACTTGATGGAACAATTATTTTTGAAAATAATGTGGATTTTAAATTTGATATCAATTCGTAAATAAGATTTACAGATTTCCACGAGATTTTTGGGGAGTTGATTATCATGGATTTTAAATTTTGTACTAACTGCTAAGCAATTAACCAAGTTGGTTGTTCCCACTCCTGAAAGATTCAATTGCAATGTACTTTGGTTCATAGTTTTAAAAATTAAATCGATAATTGATCCGATCAAGATATTGGGTCAATGATCAAACCAACAAGTTATTAATTGAATCTTATGACCCGGTATTATAGTACTATTATATATATATATATATATAATTCATATACTATATTATAAATATAACATTGGTTAATATTATGTCACTCAACAACTTCCATTGCAGTAGTAAAATGTGTTCCACACTAGTCTTTGGTTTCATGTGTTGTGTTTGAACCTTTGCAGTCATTTTTTAGAATAGTGTATTTGATTAAACATGTGTATATAATAGATATATTACATTTGTTATTATAATATCAATGGTAAGAATCGCTCCGCGCTTGTTCCTGTTGAAAAAGGCACTTTTTCAGTATTTTTTTATTGAAATGAGTACATTAGGTAAGAGTGACCTAGAACCCGTGGTCTAGCGGTTCATCCAGTAACCCAACAAAGTCACACAGGATTTCACCAGGCTGATTGCTTGAGCAATCCAATAACTAGACCGACTTGGAACACTACTTTGGTTGCCACTTATATTTTTCGTACAATCAACAGTAACGAATACCCTCAAGTCTCATGCATTTTCTCCATCCAACTATTCTTTTTAGTTTTTATTATTCTAAAACTAGTAGAATGGAGAGACATTTTTAATATTACCAAGCAAACACTAGTAATATATTGAGATTCTCAATAAAAACTTATTCATAAGAGAAATGAAGCGATTTAACATTATCCCAGTCTCAACTAATATTTATCTATAATCTAATAAACAATTAATTGTTATTAATTTTAAAAATTAAAACATTGGGATGTATTATACTTCCTCCATCCTAAAATAATTATCATCCTAGGTTGTTTTATACAGATCAAGAAAAAAAATAAAAAATAGATGAAAGAGAATATTAATTTTACAAAATTAACCTTACATCATTGTTAATTCATTTCTAGATTTTATAATTCGTCATTAATATGTTTTGTTAAAGGCAATTCATCATTAATATATAAGGGATGCAAATGAAAAAAAGTAATTAATGTTACATTGAAAAATCAAAATGATAATTATTTTGGGACAATTTTTTTTTCTTACACGATAATTATAATATATAGGACAGAGGGAGTATAGAAATAGAGATTGTTTAAGACCATAAACACCTGGTGATCCAAAACTAATTAATAATTTCTCTATTTAGAAAATTATTACACAAGCTTAAAACCTAAGGCTAGAAGTTTTACACCGTTATGATTACTCAACTAGAGAGATTTCAATGATTTTAGCGAGAATTAAGCCCATGTATATATATAAAGATGAGGAAAATTAACTCAGAAATTCTAATCCTTTGTGTCAACCTACATTAAATCCACCCAACTATTTGGATTCACCTATTAGCACTAATAAATGCAAGACTAAGGAGATGAATCTCAAATACCCAAGACGGGTTATGTTAGTGTCATAATGTATGTTTGGAGATGGATCTCAGATATGATTTTTCACATCAAAATGAATACAACCTAGTTTTAGTTTTTTTATTAGCCAACAAAGATATATTAATATAGATAGAAGAAGGGGTACAAGTGATACCCATCTAACAACAAAGGCCAACCAAGAACTAAAGAACTTGTCAAAACAGGATAAAAAAGACCTTGTTCCCCAAGATTATCAAGGTAACAAGAAAAACCAAAACGTGTATCCCTCCACATAACAATCCTCCCTAACCAACATTGCATACATTTAGAGTAACCCCAAAACCTATATAAACATGACCAGTTACTACCCTCCCAGAGAAACATATATAAACACTCCATTACCCTCTTCCTGACAAGCACATAAAAGGTTGTCCCCACCAATCAAATAAAGAGAAGTGAAAGTTCTTAGATTTGTTGAGAAGTCATGTCCATGACTTGGTTTTAGTCGTATCCTTCTTTGCGTCCAAAATTCCATTCCTAAAAAAGATATTATCCTATCCAGACAATTGAAAACCAAATAACTTTCAGGTTAGAATTACCACTTCTAGACAACATTGGTAGAAAGTCATGATCAAAGTGCCATTGTGGCAGACAATGTTGTGCTATGTTGATCCCGAGCCACGAGTAACATCTCAACCAAATATCTTAGGCAAAGGGGCACAAGAAGAAAAGGTGTTGGGTGGTTTCCTCCTTTAAATGGAAGAAACAACAAGAGTGATTGTCACCCTACAACCTGATATTCCTCCTCTTCAAATTGCTTCGAGTTTGAATACAATCCTATAGGAGTTTCCAAACAAAATAGGCATGTCTGAAGGTGATGGAACTTTCTACAAGCTTTTGAACCTCTCATTTGAATCCAAAGAAATTTTGTTTTGCAAGAGAAAAAGGTAAGTGCTCTTTATAGAGAAAACATTATCCAAACTACACTTGCACCTCCAGCTATCCTCTGCGTGTTCATTTAAAGAAACCATGTTCATGGTAGTGATAATCATCCAATTGAATTCTCTCATGTTGGAACCAATTTTGCCTCCAAATGAACTCCCAATGCCAAATTCCATCCACCCAGCACCCCATATCCTTAACTGGTGCATTTTTCTGCTTTGGATCATAAACACCCTTCCAAACCTCTCCTTTAAAGTATCTCCTGAGCCATTTATGAGTTCACATGTGAGTATTATTTTTGTTTCTCACACACCTCTACATATTAGCCTCAAACCACCCTCCCTCCTGTGAGCCTTTCGTAACTTTTACAACATCTTTCCACCGTGTTGAGGCTTTAACCAACACCCTCAACTTTCCACCTTCTCACAAGTTCCCATACCTTGCTATCAAAATATTACACTATAAGGAGTTTGGTGAAGTGAATGATCTCCACCTCCACTTTCATATAAGGGCCACTTATATCTTTCTTATGCCTTTTAGCCCCAACCCACCGGCCTCCTTAGGCAAGCAAATATTGTCTCATTTTACCTAAGCTAGCTTCTTTGCATCAAGTCCACCACCCCAAATAAACTTTATTTGGATTCTAATTGTCTTTTCAGACAATAAGGATGGTAACCTAAAGCAAGATTCAAAGAATAAGGGTAAGGCAGAGAGGACAAAATTGATAAGGCAAACTCTACCCCTAAGCATAACTACCTATTATTCCATTTAGCAAGCCTTCTATTCATGTTGGATAATACGGATTCCCAAGTGATCTTTTTTTAGGATTAGCTCCCACCAGGATCCCTAAGCACACAAATGAGATTGAAGACATCCTACAATTCAACAATGATGCAAATTGATTTGGCTCCCTTGAATTCACATTAAGTCCAACGATACTACTTTTATTAAAATTCACCCTAAGCCCGAAAACAATCTCAAACCACCTCAACATACTTTTCATGCACACCACATTCTTTATGTTTGGTTCTTAGAAGAAAAGCATATCATCCACAAATTGGAGCAAAGATTCATGTCCCTTTTATTTCCTAACCTTCACCCTTGAGAAAAAGGTTTCCCTCCTCTACTTGTCTCATTGAATCGGAGAGAGCTTATGAAACTATCAAGAAGAGGAAGAGAGCTAGTGAATCACCTTACCTAAGTCCTTTTTCCAGTGTGAACTCCTCCGTAGGGCTTCTGTTGACCAACACCAAGATCAAAGTGGATTCAACACAACCCTTAATCCATGAAATCCATCTCGAAAAGAATCCAAGCCTCCTTAACATGTAATATAGAAAGTCCCAGTTGATCGAGTTATAAGCCTTCTCGAAGCCAACTTGGAATGTCAAACTGATTTCTTTTCTTTTCTTGCTTCATCAACCACCCACTAGCCACAAGGACACCATCTAGCATATTTCTACCCCCTTCAAAGGCACGTTGCCTCTAATCAACGACCTTGTCCAACACCTCCTAATTCTCTTGGCTAAGATTTTTAAAATAACCTTGAAAATACAACCAATGAGTGATATTGGCTGAAATTCACCTCGGTGAAGCAGATCCTCCTTTTTTGGGATGAGTGAGATGGAGGATGAATTTTCCTCTTTCAGTAGCACTCCCATCTTATACAACTCCAATAGAACTGTAAAGAAATCATCCTTCAACAAGTGCCAAAGCTCATTGAGGAACTTAAAGTTAAATCCATTAGGCCCGAGACACTTTCCCCTATCACAATTCCACACGACCTCTTTAATCCCCATCTCTTCAAACTTTGCACAAAGCATATTATTGTCTTATCTCCTAATCAATTTGAATGGGACCCTACCAAGTGTTGACCTTCTCTTAGTCGTATGACTAAACCTTCCTTTGAAAAAAGCAAGAACCTTTTGTTTGATCGATCTTGGGTCCTCCTCCCATCCATGAGCCAATTACAACCCTTTATACAAGAAGCATTCCTTCTCCTATTGACAATGGAGTGAAAGAATTTGGTGTTACCATCCCCTTCCTTGATTAATTTGTTTCTAGACTTTTGGTGCGTAAGAGATTCATACTTAGTTGACACTTTCCAAAATTCCTCCAAAAGCTTCCTTCTTAGCACTATTTGCTCCTCACTAAGGCCACTTTCCTTATCCTTCTTGTCAAGGTCATTCAATTCACTTACCACCTCCTTGCTAAGCTTGTTTTCAATTTCACTTATAGAAGTTTCAAATTTTCCTTTATCACAAAAGCAACTTTTCCGTCCAGTTGCAAGTCCATCCACGAGACTTCCACAAAACCATGTATTTCATATCTAAGAACCAACAATTGAGCACCTTAAAGGGTTTAGGGCCCCAATCAGGATCCTTGTTCCTCGAAAGAAGAGGGCAATGATTCGTCACACTTCTATCCAACACTTGAGAGCAAGTATCCCAATTCCTTACCCATTCGTTTGACACAGGGGCTCCCATGTTGATACCCATATCTACATAGGTGTTTGCCTCATCCTCTTCATCTTGAATCTAGAGGTTCTATGGGACCTTACATCATTGACTCTCCAAAGTTCCTTTCCTCCCTACATGGGCATTCCTTCTTTCTATGTTTTGGAGGCCAAGTTTCCCATGTACATGTGCAACATATGTCCTTTATTCTTATTGTAGGGCTCAACTTTACTAGTAGTACTATTAACCTCCTCATCGTTTGACTTATTGGTCATCAATAAGACACCTTCTAGCTCATCAACCTCCTGATGCTTGCATCTAACATTCCTTGGCCACATATGAATTTTTTTTATTTCTTTCTTTGTAAAAGTATTTGGGTTTAACGGTGACCTAATTACCTTCTATTGAGCATTCCACGTTTGGGCATTATTCTAGGCCCACATCTCTAAAGCTACATTTTCCCTTTTGCCACTCACCAGAAACACACGTAGGTCCACCCAACTTTTCCTCAAAGACCCCCTTAGCATCTTCGCCCACTTCCCCTATGTTGACTTCCACTGTAGGCCTCTCTAGCCCTATCAAACCTGTGATAGTGGTTTCATCAATGTTGTTCCCCTTACTTACTTCCTCTCTTACCAAAAGACCCTCATTTCCCTTTTTCTCATTATCTTCCCTCTCCCTAATGCTGCAAATCTTAGAGCAGAGTTGATTTTCAACCAACAAATCCTCCTTGTCAATCTCTTTAGTGTTTATCCTCTAACCCTCTGGAGTATCTCATACAATCTCACTCTCCTCCATGTACTTTGACTGGTCCCTTTTGTCCAAAGTATTAGCAAAGGTCCCAATCACATTTAATGTAGCCCCTTTTGTTGTCGTTCTCATTAGGGCAAGAGCCTAACATTAGCGTAGACCTCGTACCATTAGTTCTTTTTGGTACGGATTCGCCAGAAGATGTTGTTGCTCCGATCCATCCTCCATCTAACTCCATACTCCTAGCAACACTCTGTTCATCGGAGTAGTAGGACTACTCTCCTCTTGAATCCATGCCAAGAATGGAGGATTCTCCATCAATTTCCATCACTTACTCCCTCATGCAACAACACTTCAAATCCTCCTTCCACACATCATTTTCCACAAACCTCAAAAGCACTACTCTCTTATTGATTATGATCTGTGCTATCTTTCTTATGAAGTGTAGTGACAACATTTTGATAAGAAATCTTTCTTTGTCGACCCTTTTGAACGACCTTGCCTCCTTATCATTTGCTATGAAGGTGCCTAAGGTTGTTGTAAGCTGTTTGAAACATTTCAAGTTCTAGAACTGTAGGGATAGTCAAATACAGCTGATCCAAACAAACCTATTCCCCCTACATAGGTCTGGTTCCCAAGTTTGAACATATTAAAAAAGGTGACTAACCCAACTAGTTGTCTCTACTAGACCATCCAAAGTATGTCCCTCTTCAGAGTACTTTGTTCTCCCCCAAATAGAAAATCTTTATCACCTCCAATCCTTTCAAAATGAAACTCTTCCTACCACTAAGCTTCTATGGAGCCAACTTGTGTCTCCCACCTCCAACTTTAGATCCAACCCCTTCCACTTGTCCACTTCCAAGTCTCTCCCCTGCCTTTTCTCAACAGTCTTCTTCCCCTTAGCCACCTTGCTTGTGAGGACGTGCCAGTCACTACAAAGTTGTCATGTTTTCCTTTCCCTTTCTCTTTCTTTGCCCGTAGCTCCATCTCTTTCCTTTTCTTTTCTACCTCGTTAAAGTTGTTACGAGTGAATCTGGGGAGGTTAACATAAAGTTTATGTTCTCCTATATGCGTATAGAATCCAACTCCCCCTCCAACTGCTTCGGATCCTTTACGTGCTTGAAACAGATGAATTCATACCTCCTTCTTGCTCTGTTTCTTCTTTTGCTAATAAAAACTTTCCATACTTTTTTTCATTTGCTAAAAGTTTCCCATAATTGATCAACCCCAAACCCTTTTAGGAAATTTGAGAAGTAGTAAGTAGTTACATCGTTGTGGTCTCTCCAATTCATCCTCCCACTTCGTAATTTCCTTCCCTTGCCTTCGACATTCTTCCTCTCTCCACCCTCACTCACCTCTCTCTTTCATTTTTTTTTTAAAAACTTCTAACAACTTAGTTCTAGTTTTTGCATTTTTCACATCATAAACGTGATTTTGTTTTGTTTTGTGTGTAGAACATGTTTCCAAACACGTGATTATTTTGTGCACTGGGAGAATGGGCTTGGAGTAATTTAACTTTTTTCATGACACGAAGTATCACCTAGTCACTATGAAAGTAACTAAAAGCACTTTGAACCCCAGGTTATATATCATTTATGGAACAAGGATCATAAATAACCATAACCTAGGTGAAAGCCAAAGCAACCCAAAAACACCAAAACCAAAACCAATGACAGCATGTATACATTCCCTACCCGTATAGAAACCTATTACAAAGCCTAATAGTTGCATCAAGCACCCTACCATCCACGTTCTTCACCTACCAATTAGCACTCATCGGCATAACAAAACCAACCTCAATCAAACCATTGATTCTTGTAAGAGAGTTTTTATGATGCCGTCAATAATTTGGACGATTTTGAAACTATTAATTTTTTACCAATTAAATTATATGTTATATTCTTAATAATTATTTTTGTTTTTTAAATTAGTCCTTATTTTTTTTTAAATTGTAACTTTTTAAATTAGAAAATATAATTAAAGATAACTCTAGAAGTATGAACCTTAAAATCCTTTTAGTTACTTTCAATACTTTTTATAAAAAATCTTTTGGGATTTTGTGTTTAAAAATTTCTTATTATTGTTTCTTAAACATATGTTTTATAAGAAAGTATTGAAAGTAACTAAAAAAAATTTAGGATTCAGACTTCTAAAAAAATTATCTTTAATCATATTTTTAATTTTAAAAATTACAATTTAAAAATTTTAAAAAATAATAATCAAGAATTAATTTGAAATAATTAATAAGAAGATGACATATAATTTGATTGGTTAAAAATTTAATAGTATTAAAATCTCCAAATTATTGAAAGCACCATAGAAACTCTCTTCTTGTGAATGTTTACATATAAATTAAAGTAAAATTAAATAACTTTGGACAAAAAAAGAATAAATTTGGACACGGAGAAGACTATATACATTTTGACTTTAAATTAGTTGGTCGTTTCCTTATCAAAGCTACCTAGGAGCTGTCTTGCACGAACCCTGATTTGTAATCGTACAAGTGCGTGCATACACTGCATTGCTATACGTGATTGTTTCCTCACCCACACCCCACGAACTAATGCTTGCAGCTTCACTAGGCTCTTCAAAGCCTCATATGCTCGTCTGGCCTGTCAAATTAATAACCAAGTCAATTATATAATTGTATAATGAAGATTAAATTATCTTCTATTCTAGGATTGGCTTAATGATCGATGCCAGTTTTGGATAATTTGTACGAAATTATAGGTTTAAATCTTATTATTGCTAACCCGGTTGGCATTTAGATAACATGAATAAGATCATATGTTCAAACATTAGTGCGAACATTATATATAAATAAGATCATATGTACTAAGTATAATTAATTGCTGGGATAAGATGGCATACTAGATGTCCCCTGAAGTAAGCTTGGATCTTAATTGCCGAAGCATCTTCCTTTGTGACTGAAGAAATTGGTGTTGGGAAACTGAAGTCTTCATTCTTCAGCATGGCTTCTTCGCATTCATTGGTGCAAATACTTGTGCGAGGGAGAACAAGAACGATGTCTTTGTTGGATGATCTGAGGAATCTGCCCCGAACTATATTTCTGAACCATTTTTGGGGTACACCCATTTTACTTGTTTTCTTTTGTTTGGAATAGAATGTGTTTGCATAATATATATGATGTGATGGATTTAAATGTGTCTCGCCCTCGACGCTTTTTGTGAGGAAGTAGCGTAAAGGAAAGAGGAGAGTTGTGGGCAACATGTTTGAAAAACTTTCTTTTCTTTGATGTCAGAATTGTGAAGCTGAAAACGTGGCGGGATGATTTTCTTTCTGACCAGTCCAGTGTAAGTTCAAAGCATTCCTAGCAGGAAAAATAAATTGTCGCTATCAGAAATTCTTCTCACCGATTGAGTCATTATTTTTTTTAATTAGTAAGAATTAAAAATAATATCAAATAATTTATAACAACTCACACGTTATATTCAACTAATTAAGTTGGATTTCTTATTTATCAATTGAGTCGAACATGCTAGGTATGACTCATATTTCGCCTTCAGAAAATAAGTTGCTTGCAAACGGGGTTCCCGGGGGAGCTGTCCCAGCCCGGCAGGAGTGCAGGGAATAGTGCCCCCAGAGATTTTCGAGGCCTGGTACTGTTGTGGGTCTGAGTTTTATTATTTGTAGTTTGAGTTTTGGCTCATGAATAAATACAATGTTTAGGGTATCTAAGCCTATATATTTTATTGTAATATGAGTGCATTATATCGAGTATATAAGGAAAATATAGAAAATAACTGGATGTAACCCCATGTTGGATAAACCAAGATAAACACTGTGTGTTATTTTTCTTCCCTTTCTCTTTTACTATTTTCTCGATTTTTATGTAATTTCTCGATACAAGAATACTCGTCTAATATAAATTGCTATGTTTCAAATTTCAACCCTAATCCAAACAACATATCCTCCAGCAATGTCCGCAACTATGAATCCCAACAAAAGAGAGAAAGTTTATCACTTTAAACAATCTCTAGTACTTAATATGCTTTAAAAGTAATTAACTGAATATTTACAAGCAAAGCCAAGAGTAATTATCACGAGCCTTTTTAACGTTTCAATAAGTGACAACACTATAAGATGCCTTAATGCGGAAGAACAAATTAACCTGATTTTGAGTTCTGACATTCAACCAAACAGGATGCTTGTTTTCAACTCAAATAGAAAAAACATGATTGCCTAAAGATGAATTTAAAGCATTGAAGAAGGAATTATTCCAATATCAATATCTGAGCCATGCATGAGTGCATTTGCATTTGCACTCACAACAATAATTTCATCATGTTTCCGAAAATGGGATGAGACTTGAGAGTTGAGACTTCTTCAAGAAAGTCAAGTGTTTTTTTGCCATCCATGCATAGAAAGGGAGAATGTCGGCATTACTGGGCTGGGCAACAATATTTAAGATTAGAAGCTATGAATAGATTAAATTTTACAAAGGATTGCAAGACTCTAGCGGTTTAACAAATTAATGTGAATATTAAAATTGATTTCTCCATATCTATCTTCTCTATTTTGCAATCAACAACTTGCTATATTTTGATGAGCTCATGGTAATTGCTGCACTCAGATTCCATAACTAAAATATAAATACTACTACTACAGCATAATTTTGGAGGTTTCTGTAATCACAATTACAATTACGACAGCATAAGGGTACAATTGCAATTGTTCGTTGTAACTGTAGAAGTGTTAGTCTTTACTTCAGTATACATTTTCTAATTGGAAACTGCAATCCTGCGAAATCGTTGCTGAATCGGAATTGGTTTCAAATAATCAAATGAATCCCCTGAGAACAAAGGGCCAATTGGTAAACAATGACATTGACCGAGTCCTTGGTATATATTGACTTCTTTTTTAGGATATTCTCATATGAAATAATAGGAATTAATATTTGGTTTAAATGCAATTTTTTATTCATCTATTTTAAAATTAAGACATTTGATCTTCTTATTTAACAAATTCATAATTTTGATCCCTATTTTAAAATAAAAAATTTTAGTTTTCATATTTTAGAAAATCAACAATTTTGATTTTCGTATTTTAAAAAATCTATAATTTTGATTCCCATATTTTAAAAAGTCTATAGTTTGGTTTAATCTTTAATTTTATCTATGTTTTATTTATTTTATAATTGACGATATATTAAAGGAATATGTTAAGTTTAAGGTTCAATTGGATAAAAAAAAACATAGACAAAATTGAAAATTTGATCAAAATTATAATTTTTTTAAAAATGGAGGATTAAATTTTTTATTTTAAAATTAGAGAACTAAAGTTGCATATTTTTAAAAATAAAATAATCAAATGTCTCAATTTTAAAATAAAAGGATCAAAATTATAGATTGAATAAAATAGAAGAATCATAATTACATTTAAATTTAAATCTTAATATTTCAAGTTACTAAAATATATTTAAGAGATTAACTTTCCCAGATAATTATTCTTCCATAAACAAGAAGCAAATCTCATCACATGATGCTTATCACAATTCTAAGGAGTAAAAATGACATTTGAAATAAAATTTATATCCAATTAAAAATTAATAAAGTTTACTTGCAGTCATGATTGGGTTCAATTATAATCAATTTCTATTGTGAATAAATTATCCTGTTGGAAACGCTAAAAATATTTTATCTTTTTAAAGTTAACAATGATATTATTTTCTCCTAAAGTAATAAAATTTATTGACGCATAAATTATGAGTTTACGAGTCTCTAATGCTTTCTTTTCATTCTTTGATTGTTTTATTCTCTTTTCTCTTATAATAATTACTACGAGTCTGTTCATAATAAAATAAAATCCAAAAACATTTCATATAATTTGCATTGATCCATTAATTAAATTACATTATATTTCTGATATAATTTATGCAATAAAAAAAGAGTTATGTATTGATAATGCTTTTACATAATCATTTAATTATAAACCATCATATATATATATATATAATAAATTTATTAATTTTAAAATAATTATATTAAAATGATTCAAAAGTGATTTATGTTTAAATAAAAATATATATAAATATCAATACAATTTGATTTAAAGAAATAAAAGGATTCAAATTATATTTAAGGTATGTATCTACTTTTTATCTTTGGATTTTTTTTATATGTAAAAGTTAATGCTAACTAGTATTCTAAGAATATTGGTTAAGAATTTTATAAAAATATTATGTTATCCATAATCTTTTATACATTTTTGTATTATTTATACATTAAATATTCTTTCTTAACCAATTTTCTTAAGAGTTATTATAGTTACGAAGATTTTTTGTATATCCTAATTTATCAGCCACAATTAACCCGAATTTATAAAGGTTCATAATTGGATGATGAATAATACCACGGTAGTTCGTCGTTGGTCACTACCTGCTCATAGCGACACACACAGCTGCTGGCTACGGATACATAATATCGTGCCCAGATTCAAAACCTGGTACTCCAATCTCCCAATCATTGCATTGATAGCATAATTACCATTTCCCATTTGCACAAAGCTTATTCTCTACTAATTTTACTTCGTACGTCGGTTCTAACGCTGTTTTGCTTAACGTTGTTGTCATCACACGACGTGTTTGTGAAAATGCTTAACAGAGATGCTTTTCTTGAGCTGGGGTCGCCCCTCTCCCCAAGACCAAAAGACCTGCATCAACAAGTAACACACGATTTAACTTCTTTACTGGGAAATTGAAACACCTGTTTTGCCAAGTTCATTATTTTCTGTGGCTCATGCCTTTTTCCCGTGTTACCAGGTCAGGTACTTTCAACTATGATGACAAATATAAAGGAGCTACTGCTAAATCAGTGGCTTCCCTTAAAGCAGACGAGGGACTCTCCAAAGATGGATTTTTACTAAACGAGGCGCGAGTTCTGGTTGGTTCTGGTATTGAGACTTTTGAAAAGGGCAAGAGTGCTCTTAGAAGTTGGAGGTATGTTAATATATAAAATAAGAAAATAAGTATTATGGTTTTAATCTGCTGAAATTTTGAAGTGGGTGCACCTCAATTTTCTCACTTTAAAGCTTTGATTTTTAAACGTTCTGAATATCATCATGTGATCCATGTAGCAAACCTCACCTAGTGGGCTAAGATTTTGTTGTTGTTGTTGTAGAGAAGTTTGGTTCTTTTAAGGGGTATGTGTGTGTTTACATAGATTTAATGTGGGAAAATTGCTAGCAGGCATTTTGGATTGAATTGGGCATTTGTCGATCCGAAGACACCAGTCCAACAAGGAGTAAAGTTCTGTGTTTGTGTCAAGGAGTTCTTCCCGTGGCTCATGATGCCACTTCAGGTTGTGTATGTAAATGAAACTGGCACTGCCAAATACCGTACGGCCTCCTTTGGTTTTGGAAGCGGAACTCTTCATGGTCACTTGCTGGTAACTGTCTTTTTTCCCATCTTCCTGCTTGTTTTTCCTGTTCCTCTTTTTTAGTTTGGTCTGTAGCCTTATATACTATGTAATTGCATAAATATATAAATAACTCTTTACACATACAACCACAAGTAACATTTTTGGTTATGTTCACTTCATTGCGGCCTTGTCCCTATTATATATTTTGGGTAATGATGTGAGTTGAATTTTGATGTACTAGAAGGATAATTTTTTTTTTAATACTTTCATAAGAACTTTGAGGGTGAGTCCTGACACAGCGGTAAAGTTGTGCCTTGGTAACTTGTTTGTTATGGGTTCGAATCCGAAAACAGTCTCTTTGCATATGGTACAATATCTCTCCCTCTTACCTTCGCATAGCGAGGAGCCTCTGGGCAATAGGGTACGTAGTTTTTTTTTTTTTTTTTTATACGAACTTCCTTGTAATCTTCAAGTTTAACTGAACAATTTTTTAAACAATTACTGGCATCACATGTCAACATGCTCTTGATACTATTTGCCTCTGTAAGGGTTCTGGTATAATTTATAAACTTACAATTAATGTGCCATGTACCATGCTTCCTTCTGCAGTCTTCAGTATACTTATTTTTAATGGTGGTATTTTGTGAAATAAAGCAAAGCAAACCCCATCCCATTCCTCACTTCTTTCATAACCATTATTTTTGTTGTCAATAAGTTTGTCTCATGCTTGATTATATTTGAATATTTATGTACTTCTATAGCAATTGTGTGTGCTGAACTACACAAATATGTGGAAACTAAAGGGAAACTAAATTGTTTTAATATGTTAATCTTTGTGGAAATAGTTTCAATGAGTTTCTCCTACCTTGATTAGTACCTTGTATATGAACCTTTTAGCAAACAAGCTACTAAAAACCGGACAAGCCATGATCATTTTAAATGTTATCTTTTTGGCCACAGGCAGGGGAAGAGCGCTTTTCAATTGAGATTGATGAGAACAATCAAGTTTGGTATGAAGTGCTTTCTTTCTCAAAGCCTGCCAACATTTTATCATTAGTTGGGTACCCATATGTGAAGCTTAAGCAGAAAGACTTTGCTAATGAATCTGCCAAGGCAATGCTGAAACATATCAATTCTTCAAAATCCTAATGCAAATGTATATGTTATTTGTAATTGAAGAAGATTTGAATCTTTATTTTCCTTTTGATCCCCTTTTTAAGTAAATATTCTGCCTCTTTTTCCCTTTTGCAAAACAGTTGTCTAAAATCTTCATTAAACTGTGTTGTTATGCTGTTTTGTTTGCCTTTGGTGGTGGATGGGATGCTGTCTTCCCACTACCTTTTTACTATCCCCTTGAGACTCTTTCTCATAAAACTTTGTTGATATGCTGTTTTGCTAACTTACTGTGATAGATGGGAAGCTCGATTATTCCCTTACCATTTTACAATCCCATGTAAAGTGGTAAATAAATTACAGGATGTTGCACATTTAGTATGAGTTAAAATGATATGAGTTATTAATTTTTGCTCTAAATTTAGCTTTGTTTGTAAAATAAATCAATTTTGTTTGAAATTATGATTAACAAGTGACTTTACAGTTTATATACAGTAAAAAAATTGGCTAAAAAGAAGTAAAAGAAGCATTTATTAATTATTCTCCAGCAATTTTTCACCAAAGTAAACAGAACACCCTGGTTCACTGTAGGAAAACAATAAAACATGACATCTCTGCATTATACTTATTCGTATATTTTAAAATGAATGTTAACCCTATAAATAATTATCATTGTGGATAATGATGCTACATTTTTACTATAAGATACAGAATTGCTTCAGATACGGATTGGGTGTTTCTCCTATTGGATAATCATCGTTATGAAATATATCCTGTAACAATCCTAGGACAAAGTTCTGTTAGGCTCCATAATACACCATGGTATTGCTAATTTGGCTTCTGTAACAGTAGATTGCAAAACAAAAAATGATCGTAGTTTATATTCATTTGGAATATCCAGTTGCTTGACCTGGTTGTTTTTGCTATCATGTCTACTTCATATAATTTTTGGTGCAACCTTTCTTGTTAATCAGCAGATCATAGCCTTTATCTACTGGCTGTCCCACACTCTTGACATATGCTAGGTGCATATAATACATAAAAAATGTGATTAAAATATCCACACTTCATTCTGATGGCAATTTTCCCATTCCCCGATGGCACAAGTTTTGATGTATCACCAAGTTTAACTACGATTTTTAATCTTTCATCTAACTCAGAAAATAGTTTTTATTTCCTACTTGGACGATTACTGCAGCCTGTATCGTTAATCATTGATTGTCATTTTTATCAGGAATTGCATGATTGACCATTAGCATTGTCTTCATATTATGTTCATTCATTGCAACTTGAGCATGGTTCTCTCTAATATTTGGTGCTTTAACATGACATTCTTGACTATAATGACCATACTTATGGCCCAAAATATAGGATTTGCATTCAGATTCATACTTGTTGGATTTATATACCTATTTCCTTTTGTGCCCTGACTTGAGTCAGATTGAAGATACCTTCTTTTAAAGTTTTGACCCATTTGATTATGCTCAGTCATTCTTTGCATAGATCCCTCATTTCTCACATTTGCTTGAACTTTTAATGCTTGCTCAATAGTGCCATTTGACCTTTCATTCATCCGCATTTCACATGACCCCAAAGATGCTTGCGAATCATTCAAGGTCATTAAGCTAAGATCTTTAAACTCTTTTCACTAGATACTACTACAATCAAATTGACTGGTGAGTGTAATCATAATTTTCAAGTTGGCTTCTTTCTCCATTATACTGTTACCATTATTTTTCATATCATTGACTAGCTTGTCCATTTATGAAAAATAATCACATATACTTTTCATCCTGGCCTTGTTCCATCAGCTTAAAGTATCATTTTAATCCTTGTACCCTCTTTTGTAACATGTATGATTGGATATGCACCTTCCTTTATTGTTTTGGAGTGGAAAATTTTTTCAAGGACATGTAGCTTCACAGAATGACATATTAAAAACAAAGCTTTTCAAAAGCATAGGATCTCCATCTACTTGTTTATCAATTTTTTATTGTTCTCTATAAAACTTTTTCTCATGTGCTTGAACTTGTTGCCATCTTGATATGACAAACTCTAATGTCAAATGCTGGCAAAATAAAAAGAAATTGCCTCAGCCAAACAATAACTTTTGTGATATTGTAGACATTTTTTATACAAATAAAATAAACACAGGCAAATATTTTGATGACGGACTCTCACTCATATAGGACTCGTTGAAGTCAATTTATTTTCTCTTTTTTTTTTTTTTCATTTTCTCATAGATGATACATGACAAATCATGCAAACCTCTTATTTATACAAGTCAGAGGCTGATTATCACTTCTTGAAATAGACATAGAACAACAAAGTATCAACTAATAATAAGCCAACTCAGTAGCAATTCTTATAACTATAGACACACCATTAATTGTTCCTTTTTTTTATAATTAAGCTTAGCCTTCATATGAATAAGATAAAATATTGATCCCAGTTACGGTTAGTTATTTATGGCATGTGGCCAAGTTTATTTTGTAACACTCCCTCCACCCTTTTCAGTTTTCTACTCATCTCCTCCTTACAACTTTCCCCTTGTCTTCCTCCCCCTGCCCCTTTCTCCTTTCCACATATCTGAGAACGAAATGTAGAGAAGGGGGTGTGAACGGTAGCGAAAGAGGTGTTTATTTATTTTATTAACAAGAACAGCTAGAGTAGACGGGCAGTTTAGGAAAAAAAAATAAAAGAAAGAGAAAGGGAGGTATACAAGTAAAGAGGAGAGGTATAAATAATAATTGTCTTCTCCACCTCATCACCATATGCCGCATCAGTCATCAATGTCTCGACAGGAGGAGTTGGTGGACGGTCTTTAGAATATATTAATGGACATCAAAGTCCCTTCATGAACATCCTTAAAGATATCGAACTCAGCATCAGCAAGAATCTCAAACTTATATTTCACTTGCCGAATACCTTTGTCAAAACCAGCCCTATGTTCCTCAATCACCTTTTCACGGCACCCCTCATCAAAGTTTGTTACTTAGCTTTTGCTTTCTCCATCGCCTCCTTAACCTTTGCGACCAATCCCTTCAATCCGTCCACTTTGGCCTTCAAAGGATCTATAGTCTCTTTCTCTCTCTTTAGCTTTCGGCCCCAAGAGGCCTCCCTATCTTCAAACTTATTCACATCGACCTTTAGATTAGCATTGTCAGCAGCCAGCTAAATGTTTGCCTCTAAGGTCTGATCCCTCTCCTTCTCCATCACTTCAACAACTTTCTTCAGCTTAAGTACTTTTTGGTCAGCCAACGAGTTTCTCAAAATCATATGTTGAGCAATGGCTGCTGACCTCGCCTGAAGATCGCAATACATAGCCCAATTCGAAGCGGCATTAGCACTTTGCACAATGTCTTTGTCGAATTCCAAAACCGCACTGATCGACATCAGGCTCTGAGGATGGTAACTTCCATTAAAGAATCCTTCCCCAGCACCAAGGGAATTGCATCAAGCGAGTTGGGAGGAGGAGTGTTAAACGATGAAGAGTCGGCTACTAGAGCCTTCTGCTTAGCCGAACATCCTCTGCACCTTCCTTGCACTTACCCTTCCTTCCTTTTTCTTTATTTTTATCAGCATGAGGCACCATATCTTTTGGAGTAGGGTGTGGAGGCGAACTCTTCTCAATAGGATCGGCAACGTTACCAAGATTATTGCCAGCATCTTGGCACATGTTAGCAAAGTCAAGTGCACCCATTTCGACAAAACTTAAGTATAGTTGCAATAGTAAACACAATAAGAAACAGTGCAATGCAAGTCATGTAATGATAAAGAAAAGGAAGACATACCCTTCTAGTCCTCAAAAAGGGATGAAGACTTGAACAAAGAAACAATGGCCTTAGCTTTCAGCCTCCGAGGTAGTTTATTAAGAAGGGTTAGGTTTCGACTCTTAATATCTGTCAACTAACTCTTAAGGAAATCGTCATATCTCCTCAACACTTATTACCAATAAAATTGAAACAAGGGCCTCTTATTAACATCATAAAATTAGTTATCATCCAAGTCGGGGAAGATAACAACTTTCAAGAATCCAACTTTAAAATTCTTATACGACTTACTTAACGGTCTGAACAAAGGCCTTTCTTGATGGCGAATTTAGGATAACCACCTCGCCTTGTCCACTAGTCTAGTGTGAAAATAATGAAGGAACAACCCAACTGTCAGCTCCATTCGAAACAAATCTACACAAGACGCGAAAAGCTTGGATTGTCGCCCACCTATTCGTATGAAGTTGAGAGGGGGATACATTGAGTATACGAAGCACCCTCATGGTAAAGTTATCAAAAGGAACTTCTACAGGAAGATCGCGAAAAATGCAATAGTACACATAGAATATGTCTCTTAATGGCACTACCTTAGCGGACGACTCCCTATTCGGCCCCTTTGGGTTTGGTTTCAGCTTCTTCTTTGCAAGAAACACCCAATATGGCTTTTCAAAAGCATCTTTACGGCAACAATGAAGATGAACTGGGTTGAACTCATCATCCATAAAGGTGCAAACATTCACACAATTGATAAAGTACAGAATGCTCAACTTATCACTATACTTGGAGTAAAAGGTACCTACCTCGCCATCAACCCACGAATAATTAGGTAGCATAATCGACGAATACTTTTTTTTTTTCCGAAACACGACGCTTTGGCTTGCTGATGATCTCCACATTATCACTGCATGAAGCCTCGGTGTCCACCCTTTGGCCAAACAATTTCTACAAGCCCACTAAAACTTCGTTGGCACTCAGCCGCACCGAATTCCCCTCTTAGACGATGAAGATTAACTCCCCGAAGAAAAACTACTCATAGTTGAACTTGATTTGGAACATGTCGATCCATTCTCATATCTATGCACCCCCTATAATAGTCACACTCGTAACCCCTCAGAATCCCTAGAGTTATCGACCTTAAACCCAAACTCATAATAAATGCGTACCTCAACAAAAGGAGTAGTTGGCCTCAAGATACTATTCGACACAAAGCAAATCTAGAAATTAAGATTTATGAAGGGAAAATCCTCATTTTATAGGAAAGCCCACAATGGTTGTTGATGCCTAACAACTTTTTCGACCGTCAGATCCAAAGAATACCAAGGGACACCTCATTTTACACAACACAAAAGTCATTTTTTCTGAAACCTTTAAGAATGCAATTTGAAACGACTCTTAGGCGTAAATCCCAAAGACAAACGATTGAACTCCCACAGAAAAATATAAAGCCAAAAAGCCTTTCTTGTTCATTACATTCTAAGAGGCTTGGGGGGCTTGTATATCGTACGAGTACCCAACTGGACTAAATGCCCAAAGATACACCTAGTGATCCTTTAGGACACTGAAGCATACTCATTGTAAACTATCCAGGTATTTGACCTGGTTGAATACCCGAGTACTCTCACCCCAAGATGCCCCCTTTATATAAATACTAAGGTATTTGGCAAGGTCAAATACCCGAATACTCTCACTACCTTGTCACCTAAGGTGACCCCTTTATATAAGTACTCAGATATTCGGCAAGGCCGAATACTAGAGTTCTCTCACCACCTTGTCACCCAAGGTGACCCCTTTATACAAGTACTTAAGTACTCTCACCACCTTGTTATCCAAGGTGACCATCTTATACAAGTACTCAGGTATTCAGCAAGGATGAATACCCGAGTACTCTCATCTGGTTATCAATTATATAAAGTATTCAGGTATTCAGCCTGGTCGAATAGCTGAATACTTTTACTTCCTTGTTATTCAAATTTGTTCCTATATTAGCATTTAGGTGTTCGGTTAGGCCCAACACCCAAGCACTCCCATCACTATGCTAGCTAAGGAGGTCCCTGTAAGTAGTTAGGTACTTAGCCTAGCCGAATACCTGGACACCCCTGCTACTTATCTAAAGGTAAAACTATCTAGTTTATTCTAAATAACTATTAGACATTAACCTAATCCCCTAATGATGATTAGAGAAACATTACCTAAAAAGGTAGCCATGTGTAAGGGACCATGGATCCAAGATTCACTAAGGTATGTATAAATAATTATGTGAATATCGAGGTAGGAATACTATTCGTTCTCATTAATACTCTCATTTATTGCTCTCGACTGAGACCTTACTTGAGTGATGAAGTGTCTTTTACAGGTATCTCATCTTTCAGACTGTCAAGTACTACATCACAAGAGAAGGATATATTCAAGAAGACATAAGAAAAATTTACATGTCTATCCCTATGCATGTACATAGTCTTAAGCCTCCAAGTTTATTGACGTCGTTATCTAAGGGCAATAAAATGTCATTCTCCATTGAAGATTGAAGCTGTTATGCAAAGTGCAAATAACTAAAACTATTACTAGTTACAAGTTTACAATGACCACCGAATCCCTCTCTGTGTGCTAAATCAAATTAGTTTTTCTGTTCTCACGAATAGTTTTCAGTTGCATCTCATATGGATACACATAATCTTGTTTCATTATCCAAAATATGAAATGAAAACATTTTTTCTCGTATTTATTTGTTAGAAGATTATGAAAATATATTTTTTCACAGATTTTATAATAAGAAAGATCACATTTTCTATGCAATTTTTATATTTTTGTACATAGAAGAGATGATAAGGTGTTAGCCACAAGATAGCTCTATTATAACTTAATGGTTATTAATAACAATCGTATAAGTATTAAGTATTATCATCTAATTTTACAAAATATGAAATAAAACTGAATAATATATAAAAAATACCTAAATTATCTAATATATAAACTACCTATTTAAGCTTATCTTGACTTATCCTATTAAAAAGTTAGATTTCTATTTTCTATGGATTTTTGTGAGTGAAAATCATAATATATTATCACTATCTAGTATATCTACTACTCTATTATTCCTAAATTTCTATGTAAGGATAATGGTATAATCCGCTAAGTCCCATACTATTATTTTCCCGTACACTGAACATACATGCCTACTATTTGCTTTCTGACTTTCTGTGGCTACTAGGCATACGAAGCAAGTAAACCATTTTACTATTACTTCCTTGTTCACTACAATATTAGAATATTCAAATAAGTGGATGTCTCTTCATTACAATTGGACTTGATCAATTATCAATGATCCCAGCTTACTATAGGTCTGAGTTATGAGACATAAGTATAATTGTGACTTGACCATTATTCTTGCCCAAATTCTCCTACATTTGGAGGCTATAGCGAATAATTTGGGGCTATTTTTGCTACACCAGTCACTTTTCTAATACACCCAACACTTTTTATTTAATCCCAAAAGTACCCTTCATCGTTATTTATTGTTGGTGTTAAGTGTTTTTGTTCATTTGGCTTCAGCTTCTCATTGTGGTTTTTTCTTCAAATTTGTTCTCTTCATTGTTGGTTGTTGTTATTTATTTGTGTGGCATTGGTATTTATTTGTTGGCGGAGGTCATTTTGAGTGGTGGTTATTCGTTCACCGGACATTTGGTCTTGTCGGAGAAGGTAATGCGCTTTACAGTTTGTTTACACCCATCTGTGTTGTTCATACAGATTAGGTAATTCGTATGTAGCATACATATTTTTTTAATGTTTTTTATAATTATTTATTTATTTAAGCATAAACATGTTTATTTATGTTAGAAAAATAATGGTATGATAAATAAAGTATTGATGTTTTGATGTAAGATTATTAATAATTTGTAACAATCCAAATAAAATGAAATGGAAAGTGAAGTGGTGTAGGAAGCAAACACCAAACATTTAAGGTTTAAATTTATTTTAAAATCAAATGGCAAATGAAATTTTTATATTGTTACATTTTTTAATGTGGATATAATTTGTCATTATTGTTAACACTTTAATGTTAGTAACGAATATTTTTTTGGATGGTTTTTTAAGATGGACAACAATAAATGAATATATGACACTATTATGTTTGAAGAAATGAATATGAATGAAGACAATGGAGAGGACTATGCTTCATTTGAAAATCTGAATTGTTCATTTGATTGTTCTGATGCCTTCAAAATCTGAGGTAATTATATAGTTTTGTATTTTGTTAAAGTTGTAGAATGAATGATTGTAGAAGATTTAACATGTATGATGTGTTTCTGTGGGTATTTCATACTCGTGAGGAGTATTGAAATGGGCTCGTACTGTTGCATATGATATTGGTTTTGTGGCAGTGATAATGAGGTCTGACACATCAACTGGAAAAAGAGGAAGAACCTTGTCTGTTTTAATTGGTTGTGAAAGAAGTGGAAAGTATAAAACATACAACAAATATTTAGTAAGAACAATGACTAGCAATAGAAAATGCAATTGTCCTTTTAATAATGTATGCATTTGTGTCAGGTGTTATCATCCTCATGTCCATCATGTGTTGCAAGTGTTCTCCTATCCTTTGGCACACAACCTAAAGGTTGTTAAAACATCAATATATTAATTGTATATATTAAAGAAACTTGTTTTAACATTTTAAGAACTTAATGGCAACACTATCATACCACTGTATGTCGCGGGATGTCAATATCATCAGAGGCTGCTACAAATGGAGGTGGAACAAGGGGAACTAGATCAGGCATCGTATGTCGTGGATCTCGTAACGGATGATCAACCATGGGAGGATGTCTACTAGTATCCCCATCAACTGGGGAAGTCATGAACGAGTGAGATATCCGATAAAACCACTCTAAATACCCACCAACATACTCACTAGGAAATGTAACCAAGTCTCCAATAGTTGCTAGGTACTGTGAAAAATGCATCATTCTATGATCAACGTCTTCTGTCAATGAAGTTGCAGAGCCTTCGACTTCTGGAATCCGCTGAACATATCCAAACTATCGAAGTACCCTCTGTGGTTGGTGGGGCACAATGTATGGACCCCATCTAATATGCCCTGAAAATAAAGAAATTATCTGAAACTCTTTGAAACCACGATGACTACCATAAGGAGTCCAACAAATGTCATCTACCGCCAACCTATCCAATCGCTTACGATAGGTGGTCACAAGTAATGACTTGGCATCCTTCCATCGGTAGGTACGTGGTAGAGTCTCCTGGTATTGCTCATTTGCAATCACATTTCCAACAGTTGGGAAATGCTCATAGATCCAACACTACAATTACAAAAACATACACCACAATGAATTCGTTAATAGTACACATTAATAATCTAAAAATTGAAATACACAATTGTGAAGACAAATACCTACAACAGAGTGATATAGTTGGCAAGATGTTTGTTGTGGTGTTGACATGCATAATTTAAATTCTCATACATGTGGACAAGTGCAACTGCTCCCCAGGCAAATCCCCCATATTGCTCCAAATCCTGAAATGCCTCCAAGTATACAACACTGACATGTGTCACACTCTTGTTAGCAAAGAGCGTGCATCCTACAAGATGAAACAAATAGGCTCTGGCTTTTACAATCTACTGCCTTACCTCACATCTGACATGGTAAATGTCTTGCAACTAAGAAAGTCGAACATATGCCCCGTGGCATTGCTCAGTCTTAGCTCGTGCTTCTTGTGCAGTCACATCAAGCAAATCAATCAACAACTGCACCGCCTCAATTACATCAATTTGAACATAACTTTGGAAGGCCCCAATAATTGGTATATGCAACAGCGATACGACGTCATCCAATGTGATCATCAGCTCCCCTACAGGTAGATGGAAACTGTTGGTTTTTGAATGCTACCTCTTCACAAAAGCCAAAAACAGTCCTCTTCTCCTCTTTCCACTGAGCATATAATCAAAGGGCTTAGGCCAGTCACAGCAACTAACCCTCAATTTCAGGTGCTGGCTTTCCAAATTTCATCACTTTCCTTCCATGAGACGCCAACTTCAAGTCAGGGTTCTCCTGCAAAAAAGAAGTTTAAATTAAAATCATTAAATAAAATATAAAAATATAATTCTCTATCTAATTAAACACATAACTACCTCTCCTGTCCAAACTCTAGCGGCCACATGATCAGCATAACCTGTCAACTCTGATGTATCTTCCGGTCCGCCTTAAAAATCTGATAAATCAATCCCACCATCTGCCATAACTTGGATGTGAGGCTCTTCAGGAGCATCGTCAGCAGGAGCATCCTCCGGAACAGTGCACCTGCCCGTTGTCTTTGTGCCGATGTTGTCGGCCTTCAACGTTCATGAGCATCCTCAGCAACAGCAGGCGCATCCTCATGAACTTATGTATCTCTACCTAATGCTCTATCAACTACTATGCCTAAAGCCTGACGCAAGCCTCTTATTTTAACCATAATCTACAAATTTTTTTTAAAAAAAACTTTGTCCAAGAATTCAAAGCACACACGAAATATATTTTTTTCTTAACCCTTTGTAAATTAACAAAACAAAGAAATAGTTGAACATCAAATAAAAAAATTACAAATTACAGGGGAACCTACAAAATAATTTAACCATTCACTCTAATGAATAAATAATGGGTGACAACCCATCCATGACTACAAGACTAACAAAACCTAAACAATTATACAACTACAAGTATTTCTCTAAATCCTAAACACATCAATCAAATGCTAACATGCCAACATACTTGACAATATTTTATTATGCACACACAACCCAACCATTTCACAATTACATATAGAACACTACACTACATATTATTGTCTTTATTTTTTAGTCATTAACAAAACTATATCATGGTCTACCAATATATTCGCTTACAAACTATGGCATTATAACGAATTCAAGCTACAAAAATTAAATAAAACATACCAATATATATGTTAATTAAATAACTTATATTAAAATATTAAATTTTAAACAAAAAAATATATACGGATTGCACAATCCCTGTGAGCCTTACGGATTCACCAATTCGTAAGCCTCATACGGATTGTGCAATCCGTAAGCCTCATATGGATTGTATAATCCGTGTAACTCTTACGGATTTGAAAATCCGTTTAGCACAAAAAATCAAAACCTACCAGGGCACTAGACGCGACGCGACGCCACGAATCACTGCCACCTAAGACGAATGAAGATCCCGAACAACATGACGTCCACTGGAGCAAATGGTGCAAATGAGAACAAAGGCCAAATGCAAATCATGCAACAAAAAGGAAGAGGAATGGTGTGCCACAGACGACAAATGGAAACTGGTGCAGCGAGAAGAAGAAGAACGCTTCCAATTTCAATTTATTTAACCTTAGCAACATGGATATTTTCAGAATTCCACTGTGGAGTGTTGGGTGTATTGGAAAAGTACCTAGTGTAGGAAGCAAATGCGATAATTTGGATCAGGATCACATAAATAGAAATTTGGCCTGGTTTATCCATAATGGGTTCTCATCCAGTTTTTGGATTGACAAATGAATTCAGGGATTGATACTCTGGAGAGGTGCATGTCGGAATTCATCCCTGATACTGAAAGGAATTTCCCTGTAGCCGCTTATGCAAACCACAATGGGTGGAGGTGGTGTAACACCCTCATATCTCACTATCTATGTGAATTTTCTTATAAATATGCATTCTTAGAAAAATGACATAAATACCCTTGAACATTTTTGAAAATGACAAGAATGTCCCTAAACATTTTTACAAATGACCAAATTGCCATAGGCCTTTTAGCAAGATAGTTGAAGGAAGGAAATGCTATAAATACTCTGGGATGCTTGAAAAATGATTATAAAACCCTTAGGAATGATACTTACAGAGATATCCTGAGTATTTTGGAAAAATGACGATTTTACCCCTAGGATGAGGAGTAAAATTACCAAAATACCCCTAGGTCAAAACTGACCCAGATAACCTCAGAAATTAATGGGAACCTGAGCATTAGATAAAATACTTTTAGGTAACAAATTATCAGCAAGGTTGAGGGCATATAACCCTAAAATAGAATTTCTACGAATTTTGAAAGATAGGTTGAAAAGAACTTAATATAGACAACCTCAGGTATCAGAAAATTATAAGAAGAGGATGGACATAATTTATAGAGTTTTCTCTTAATTGTGGAAGGAACAGGATTCTTAAATGAGTTAGTTTAGTAATTTTACTAAATAGAAGTAAATTGGACCAAGGAGATCTTAGAATTTTGTATAATATGTAATAAAAGGAAAATTTGTTGATTTGGTTATCTAA
>PYAF01000552.1:1597718-1608498 GCA_007407185.1 Glycine tomentella
AAACGTGACTAAACCTTTTTTAATATAATATACTAGTTTAATGTCAAGTGTTTGACATGATATTAAATTCATATTTTATAATTTATAGGAGTAATTTTTATTTTTTATTTTTAATATATTATTAATTATTTAATTTAAATGTTAATAAATATATGGTAATAGATAAATATTTAAATATATCTTTATATACATGTGTACTCCAAAAAATTATTTTTATTAGAAGTGTTGTTTAGGTAGGTTCTTTTTCTCTTCTAGTGATATATTGTATGTTATCTTTTGACTTTCTTTTAAAAAATTGAATAAGATTATTTTTTTTATATTTTTTGTAAATGCATTTTTAGTATGAAGTATTTAATAATTTTGTCAAAGACTAATCTTTATCAAGCAGTAGCATATGTCCATGTCACAACACCTTCTTTTATAATATATTTTTAATTTTATTAATTAATTAAATATATTAAAGCCATCATATGTACCAAAATATTATAAATAGTAAGATCAATTTATTAAAGTTAACAAAAATAATTAATAGAATAATTTGGATATATTATAGGTAGGATGTAATTTAATTTATTTTTTATTTGATTTAGTTATTAATAATATAACTATAATTAGTAAATTGATTCAAATCAATGTTTATTTATTTTTAATTAATAATGTATTGATTGGAATACTTAAATTAAAGATGTTAAATTTTTAAAATATATTTTCAAAATAAAAAAATATACCAAATTAGAATTTTTTTATTTGATATAATAAATAACAATTTATTTTTAAGGAAAAGTGATTGACACTTGATTTGAGATAACAAGAGTGAAATTGTTTAATTACAAATAAATTTCCCTTTTATTATTTAATTTATCTTTAATGTTTTAAATATCATCTAAAAATATTTAAATTATAAAAAAGTTATCAAGTAAACTTTAAATATCATTTTTGGATAAATTTATATTAAAAATTATAAAAAGCAATATAACCTTATATTATAAACCCTTCAGGCAAATTGTTTATTATTTTTAATTTATTGTTATGTTTATATAAAGTTTATAACCTGATACTTTGAGTACGAATGACTTCCAGTAAATCTTGATCTAATAAGAAATATAATTATAAATAAATTAATAAATTAATATCATGTAACAAACACATGTATATCATATTTTCTAGCCAAAAATTTGTAATAATTCTTCTAAAAAAAATCCTTGAAATAATAACAATGTGATTTTTCTCATGTGTGCAACCTTGCACCCAATAAAAATAATTAATTATTTAAAGTAAAAAAATTTATCTTATTTATTAAATTGATTCATTTCCTCAATGAGAGTGTTGTTTTCTCTCTTGTAAGAGTTTTGACCTAAAATTTGGTATGCGAAACCCCAACATGTGTATCATTGTTTTTTGCATTTAGAATAGACGAAAAAACCCTCACTAGTTGAAGAGGAGGATGACATGTAGGTTTTTGATGGGGAAGAGGGAAGAGAGCATGAGTTGGATCTTGGGCTATGCCATGTGGGACGCTTCCTGATAGACAAACCTATTCGCACACACATTATGAAACAAAGGATGGTGACGGACTGGCGGTGTGGAGACAAGGAATTGGAGTCACAATCAAAGAGATTGATCAAGGGAGATTTTTATTTCAATAGAGTGTTAAACAGAGGACCATGGTCTTTTGAAAATAATATGCTAGCACTGAGTAGAATCAAGGAGGGTGAGATACCGAAGGAGATGCCCTTGAACTTTGCTCCGATATGGTTTCAGATCCATAACTTGTTAGCGTTATTCATGTTAGCCATGGTCAACCAACATATTGGCAACTTTATTAGAGCATTTCTGGAGTACGACAACAAAATCAATTCCAATGTCTAAAAGTCATACATGTGTATTAGGGTGTTACAGGATGTCAAACAACCTCTAAAGATATCAAAGAAATTCAAAAAACTAGTAGGAGAACAGAAGGTCGTCTCGTTTAAGTATTAAAGGCTAGGGAGTTTATGCTTTTTATGTGGTCACATTGGCCATATTGAGAAGTTTTGTGGCAAGCTATTTATAAAGGAAAAGGTAGAGGAGGCAAGGGAGTGTGGACTGAAGTTAAGAGAAGTTAGCCTGAAGAATGGGGAGATTGAGAGGAGTAAGTGGATGTAGTAGGGCAGAGTTAGAAAGGAGGTAGCAAAAATCAAGGAGAATCAATTATTGGCAATAAAATCAATTATCCAATAATTGATGGGACCTACATGAGAAAGGGTGGAGGTTGAAAAAAATGCATTGCTGGAACTATTAAAAAAACATCAATCTCAAGATTTAAGGCAAATGGACCCTCCATAACCCCGAATTCAAAGCAACCAATGGCGGTAGAGACATAAGGAGATATGAAGGGAGAGGTTAATTAGGAGAAAAACAATGTCAAAATGTTGTTAATAAGGTGGCTGAAACTCTAGTAACGAATGTGAAGATAAATTTCACAAGAAGGGAGATTGAATTGGGAATGTTACTTAATTTAAAACCTTTTTGAAAACAACAATGTTATTGCCTGATGATGAATATTTAGAAAAATAGATAGTTTCAGATATTGTAAAACAAAAAGAGTTTTTCAAACGCAAAGATCAAATATGAATCCTGAGTCATTTTAAAGTGCAAAAGAGAAAATAAACAGAATATGACACATGAAGTTTATATTGGTTCATCTCAATCATCAAGACTACGTCCTATTCTTGGCAAACCACCAAGTTCCACTAACTTCAAAAAGTTAGAAGTACTTATCATTGTCACTTCTGACTCCTTAACTCAAGCTTTACACCAAGTTTGTTACAACTAATATTCTTTGTCCTACCAAGCTATTGTTGGCTCTAACATAAATCAGAAGATTTGTTTGTTTGATTACTCAATCGTCTTATAGACGAATAAACAATTTTTGCACTTAGTCTTTTCTCTCAAAATAATTTAACTGTGTTAGAGTCAAGGAGATCTCAAGAGGATCAAGAAGCTGAGTCTCTTAGATAGTAAAATATTTAGACTTTTACATGTCATTTAATTGATTGGTAGTTGTAATTTGTGTATGTCTAAGATGAGACTTCCTATGATTCATTGCATAAAGCTAATTCATGTTTTCGCATTCATGTTTTCATAAAAGCATAAGTTTTATGAAAAAACTTTTCCGAAACATAAAATTTTCATGATTGCACAAAAAACCAAGTGTTTTATGGTTAAGTTTTGGAAAAACAATTTCTCATTGGTTTAATCGAATACCAGCAAATGGTAATCTATTACTTAAGTATTAAAGAATACTTTAATCGATTGCAAGAGTATGATAATCGATTATATTACACAAAATCACATAATAGTCTTCCTGTGATAATCAATTACGATATGGTGATAATCAATTACTTTGCACGTTTTGAAACAAAGATTTAATGTGATAATCGATTACATTGTGAAATAATCAATTACATTGCTCATAAATCTTTTTAAGAAAGCTCAAGAACACTTTAATCAATTAAATGAGTAATTAATCGATTACATAAGTGAATTTAATCGATTACATTAGTGAATTAATCGATTACTAACAATTATAACAATTTTCTATAAATAGATGTTTGGTGTTATGAAAAAATACAACGAATTATCAAAGTATTTTTATAAGTTTTCTGAAGAAAGAAAAGATTCAAAGTGTTATTCTGAGTTAGTCCCACAAATCCTCAAGCTTTAAGATTTCTAAAGAGGATGGCAAAGTTTCAAAAGAAGATTTTGGAAGGTAAGTTCTGAAGTAGTTTTCTTTCACCATTAATTCAAGTCTGGTAATCTTTTGCATACATCAGTAGTGGATCATCAGGTGGTTTCTTTCCATACAACTTATTTGTAAATTCTTTTTGGATTTCCTTTTGTGTAACTATAACAATAGTTTTTCTTAAGACTTTTATAGAATAGGTGTTTCTAGAGGTAAGAGTAGAGATAGGTTTCCTCAATGCCTTGATAACAGAGAATCTATGTGAGTTAGATATCTCGTTCTTGATCTAGGTGTGATTAAGAGTGGTTGTAAGGGCTTGTAAGAAACAGATTGTTATTAGTGAAACTCTAACTTGTTGGTTAAAAGAACTGGATGTAGCTTCTATAGGTTGAGAAGTGAACTAGTATAAAATCTTTGTATTGACTACTTCATCTTTATCTTTTCTTGTAGTTATTACTTCTCATTCGTTGGTGCAACATTTCACAATCAACAGAAAAAGTTTTTGATTGCATTCTTTAAGGTTTGGTGTTTGACTGGTTGAAAGCTTTCTTGGACTATTTTGTGATACTATCTTTTTAGTTATGATTGTTTAAGAATTTTTAATTGACCAAGATCAACCAATTCACCCCCTCTTGGTTCTTGTGTGATGTTCATACTGTTTTCAAAGTATTTTGAGAACTTTTCTAAACTTTATAAGAATTTACACAGAGAGTTTTTTGTAGAAAGAATTTAAATGAGTGCTTTAGTTGGTTCTTCATATCTTCAAAACTTTTGATATTTTTAGGTCTCCTTCAATCAAGTATTTGTTGTCTCTAAACGAATATATTTCTTCTCTTAAGCTTGCATCAGAAGAATGTGATTGTTGGGGCATTAAATATATGTACTTCTTAATGCTGCAAAACCACTCTTCTTCCTTAGTGTGTTGAACACTACAACAAGAAACCACTTCCTTTTGTGTTAGAGTAGGTTTGTGCATCAAAACACTACTTTTGATGGCGATTGAGGAATTTAAGAGTTTAGCTTCATTTATTCTTCGTAGGATTAGATAGATATTAGCAGAATGTCCCTACAAAAATATATCTCAGACAAAATATTAATTGAAGTTTTAAATGTCATCTATAATGTCGTATTAAATCATGGTTCCATCTTGCTATCGTCTGAACCATCAGATCCAGACTCGTGAAAGATATTTTGATAGCACATAAGATGTAGCTTTTAACATTTGTGTTTGTTTACATCCGATAAAAATAATTAAGGCTCCTAATTTGTCTTAAGATACAAATGTATTTTGACTTAACAATCTCCCACTTTTTAATGTTGTCTAACAAACACAAATTTAAAAGTTGAAGGCAGACTTATAAGATTTCACATTAAAGTGTTAATTATAATTAGTCTTATTAGATACAAAGAGTATATATCATAAACAGATAATAATGCATCATAAGACTTTAAGATAAAGTCTAAACAGATAACAAAAAACATCTCATTTTATTCATATAAGAGTTTTCAGATCAAGAAGATGTGTTTTGAGTACAAAATAAAATGTTTCAGGACAAAAATTTAAACTTGAATCATAAAATATCCCCTTGAACTTATGCTTCCTTCAAACTTTAGGCTCCCCCTCAAAAGATGTCATGTGCTTGAACTTTTATTTTTTTCTTCCCCTTTGTTTGGCAACTTCTTCATCAAGCTTCCGTAGAAACTCATCACCAGAGTTGTAAGAATAGGATGAGAGATGAATAGGATTGCCTTGAGGCTTAAGAGGATGAGGAAGTTTCTAGCCAATGATTTTCTTATAAAAATAATCCTCAATCATAAACCATTGGCCATCCTTTTTTCCAGCATGAGCACGACCCTTCGATGCTTGAGCAAGTGCTTCCCTTGTTCTGACAAGTTTAGCCTCAATCATACAAACATATGCGCGGGAGGGGAGAGGATCATACACTTGAACAACCATGGAAGCAGGTTCAGTTTCAACATCAGACTCTACTTCTTCAATGATAGGATCCATGTGATGAATGAAGAAGAATATGGAGAAAGGCAAGAACACCATAAAGGAAAAGGTGCGATCAGACACAACATAGAACTCCCTTTTTCCATGAACAGACCATGTTGAAAGGAGTCTCTTGAGTGAAGCAAGTGTGGTTAAAGGTCTGATAGCAACGCCTAATTTCATGGTAAGCTACATCTGCAGGTGGCTTTTCATCAGGTTCCAAACCAAAACAACACTCCTTGAATCTGTAATATCTTTTCATGGCATACCAATCCAAAATAATGAGCTCAGTCTTTTGCTTCAAAGCTTCAAGTTGATGTTTGAAAAGTCGACCAGGACGAGCCTTGACATATCTGGTTGTTGGAGCATCATCATCTTCTTCAATCAGCAACTCCTTGCCTTTGTAGCAATTAACCTTTTGATACAGAACATGCTTATCAATTGCTATCTGAAACTAGGTTTTGGGAGCAGCTAGAAAGGAAAATTGTGACCTAAGCATGAAAGGAAAATGAGTGTTGAGTCTTTGAATCTTACAAAATAAAGCTTGTCTTGATCTTATCTCCTCTTTAAATGTAGATAACTTCATTTTGAGTTCAGGGTCATCGTCTGATAGTTCCCAGTCTTGAAATTTTAGACTTTCTTCAAGCGCCTCTAGAAGGATCTCCTCAGTTTGAAAAGTCTCTTTAGACTTGGTACACTCCTATGGTAGAACAACATTGAGGGCACAAATGAGACCCATCAATTGTTGAAGATCCGATGGAGTAAAGAAAGACATTTCAATAGGCTCAACCTCTCTACTTTTCTAAACGTTGGCACCAAGAGGATAAACCTTTCTATCTGTTGGTCGATGCTAAAAAATTAGACTGTTAGGATTAGGAGCAATAGTCTGCTTATTGGAATGGCAAAGTGTTTGCCAGAATGAGAGCATTGTAAACAACTCAATTGTTGCTACACACAGCAAGGAACGGAAGCTTCCACCTCCGCAAACAATAAAATGAAACATTGATGTAACTTTCTTCAAAGAGTTGCAATGTATTGGGTTGGGGATGTGCATCTGTGATGATAAAGGTCGTTTTATTATAGCTACAATTGATATCAATCATGGGTTGCCTGAAGTCCACGAAAGAGAAGCACTGGTGTTGGCACAAGCTTTAACTTGGTTGAAAAGCATGAATTTCCATTAAGTTATTGAAGAATCTAATTGTAAGAGACTAGTTGATAACATTCATCGTAAGTTTGTGGCTGTTTCTAAATTCGGGTTGATTATTAAGCATTGTAAAAGGATCTTAAGCTCTTGTCCAAACTATAAGGTTAGTTTTGCTAGGACACAAGCAAACTTCGTTGCTCACACCCTTGCTAGGACGTTGAAGTTGCATGCTAGTCCCATTTCTTTGATCAAGTTCTTGATTGTATTGCTCAACATATTTTGAATGAAATGAAGTAATTTTGTTGAATTAAAAAAACTTATTTTAATTTTTACACATTTTTTTAATATACTTTTGTTTTTTTTTTTTTCCGATAACTATTTTTTTTTCTAATAATTTTAAACAACAGAGAATAAATGAATAAATTTTAGATAATAAACTTAAACATAAATAAATAAATAAATTCCACATATCTCCTTAAGGTTTATTTTTGTTACACTTAATATCTAGTTATGTTTTACATTACTTTGAGTCTCCTGTGAAGGATTGGTGTAACATTTTTTACACAAAAGAGAGGTCAATAAATATTATGCCTAAGAGGGACCAAGGGAGGATCACTTCAATGAAAATCCAACATTTAGCAAGTTTTGTATAGGATTAAAAAACACAGAAATATAGAATGTAATAAGGACAACCCCATAATGCATGAAACTTATTGAAATAAAACTGTGCAAGTATAGAACAAAATCAATGTATAACAACCCACTTCTCTTTGGCATATATAATATAATATATAGGGTTAATAGTGAAATTAGTTTGTATATGAAAATGACAAATTGATCCCAAATAAATGAAATATTCAAATTTTGGTCCTTAAACGTGTCAAAAGCACGACAACTTAGTATTGCAAACAATTTAAAGATAAATTGGTCCCTTAACTCTAAAATTTAATGTCAAACATATCTCAATCAAATTGGTCTTTAAACTTTACAACTTAATAACAAAATGGTCTTTATAAATTTAATCATAAGTTTTGCATATTCAAGAAGTAATTTTGTATTTTTCATATTTGAGAAACCAATTTGTAGTGCATCACATTTTTATGGGAATAATTTGACTATTTATCCTAATATATAATAAAAAAAGCTCAGGGGCAATCTGGTCTAAAACGAAAGTATTTTCAGCTAACCCAACGCCATTAGTAAATTGCAAGCTTAACAGAGTAAATATCCTTGCGTGAATCCAGATTCGGAGGAGTGAGTGGTCCTTGGTGCTGATTTGGCAACAACAACCAAAGATGAGAGTTTGAGTGTGAGTGAATCCAGATCTGAGTTTCGCACTTTTGCGGAGAATAGAACTATGGAGTCGCCAACGGCATCATCATCGGAATCGGAGATGGCGCTTCCTCTTCCTCTGGCGTCGGAGTCACAACAACCCTACGTCTCCGAACTCCTCTCCTTCACGCTCGATCGCCTCCACAAGGAGCCCGAACTCCTCCGCGTCGACGCCGACCGCATTCGCCGCCAAATGCAGGAGGTCGCCGTCGGCAATTACCGATCCTTCATCGCCGCCGCTGACGCCTTAATCGCCATTCGCCAGGAAGTTTCTTCCATTGACAACCACCTTGAATCTCTGGTATTCTCCATTTCAATTCTATTTCATTTTTTTAAATTTGTTTTGTTCGTATTAAATTCATGCATTATAATGGTGTATTTGATTATTTTTGCAATTGCAAATGTAATCTGGAATTGGTTGGAGCGTGATTGTGCTTAGTTCATATTTGCTTAAGAGCATTTCGTTTGGTTAGGATAAGATCTGATTAGGCGATTGGGTTCAATATTGTATTTTTTAAGAAGGTTACTGATGTATTAGAAAAGTAAAGGGCAGGTACGAAAGAATAAAATTAGTATTGAATATCACTCCTCTTCCTCAATCTGAATTATCATGGTTACTGAACCGAGGAAAGAAAACTTGCAATTAGAAACAAGAATACTAGCAGAGATCAATCTCTCATAGGGAGATGTACTCATCTTTGGGAGAGAGACATGAAATACTGGATGGATGTGACACCGTGGGGGGGAAATTGTAGCTGATGAGAAACATTGTCAATCTTATTCAAAATCTGAAATGGGCCATATGACCCTGGGCTCAGATTCTCATTGATTTTCTTAGCCAATGATAAACCTATAAGGCTGTAATTTTAAGAAAAACCCAGTCTACAAGCTGGAATTCCACATTTCTGCTACGCTTGATAGTTGGTACCAGCCATAGAAATAACCCAGTCCAAAAAGTGTCTTCCTGGTCAGAGACAATGGTGGCGTGAATACCTTGTAAACAGACTACTTCTTGAAGGAAAATCTCTGCAACATCTCGGGCAGTTTATTGATTTAGGTTAGACGTTTAAAAAGTGAGCATATTCTGTTACTCAAGTCAATCCACTACCGCAACGGAAATGTCCTTGCCTTCTTGAGCTTTGAGTAATCCCTCAATAAAATCCTTGGAAATGTGAGAACGTATGTGAGTGGGAATTAGTAATATTTGCAAGTGGTCTGCAGGAGATAAGGTATGACTTATTTTGCGACTGTTCTGATAAAGCCTGACAGGAAAGCTACTGGGTGGCCTTCATGCAGCAAAACATTCCTGAACCCTTTATTGAATGCATCTATCTGCAGAATAAAATGTTTTGAGAAATCTGGTTTTGTGAAACTAGATGTGTAGTTATGTCTTCCCTGGGATGAATCCATAAATTATTTAATGGGTTGCTGATAGAAAATAAGTCTTAATTATAGACATTAAATAAAAGTTTAAATCATAAAAGTTAAATAGATCATAGACTATTAGTTATACATTGAGAACAAAATCAAAAAATAATTAAAATCAATAGTACTTAATGAAATTTATTTGTTATAATATAACAACTCCAATATTGTTTAAAAAAGTTAAATATAATAAAACAATGAAATACTATTCTAGAAGTGGTGGGGATTATACATATGCTGTTGAACAATTACTTTGTAAGCTACTGAACATTGACTGCTATAGTTTAGCAACCAATCTCTTCCACTTTCTCATTTAAAATGTAGTTGTGGCCCCAGAGTTGTAGACAAAAAAGACATGGTGGAAGCTTTAGTGGCAGGAAATAATCTCTGTGCTTATGTGCAATCTTCAATAGAGGCAATAAACTTGTGTAGTTCTCAAACATCTTAGAGCAGGACACAAAGTGACAGAGGTGAAACTTCTTTAAGAAGCTGTAGCTGAATCCAATATTTTATTACTTGAACAAGTTTGATAAGTGAGCTACTGGGATTTGTAAACAGAAGCATGCCCTCTACTTGTTTAACCCAATTCATAAGAAGAGGGGGCCAACATGAGCTGGGGGAGAGGGGGTTTCCAATACCAAAAATATTACATATAGCAAATTAGCAATTATAAAAAAATTTAAGGAGGGGGAATGCCCATGCCTGACCCCCACTGCATCCATCTCTGTTTCTGTCCATAATTCATATGATCTCTAACTAAATCGCTGTTATTACAATTGAGCTGACCCTGATTTGTCTATAACTGAAACCAACCCAAGTCTTATCCCCCATATCACCTTATCCCCCTTAACATTTACCATTTTAATAGGTCTGCTAACAGACTTCCTTAACAGACATGTAGAGAGATGTTAGACCTCAAATAAAGGAGGTATATGCAGCAAAGACCCACGGTAGGTTTAGGAAGAAACAGGGGCAAGTAGTAAAACCTGTAACTGACTGATGTCAGTTACAGCTGAATGAAAAATAGCTAGGGTGACCTGTAATTGGCTGTTAGTGATTACAGTTGAAGTTAGTTAGCTTTAAATAGTGATTGCCAAGTTAGTTAGAGGGGGGTATCCTTGGGTGGTTAGGGAGGCTAGGCTCACTTCCTAGACTTGTA
>PYAF01000552.1:1625240-1635344 GCA_007407185.1 Glycine tomentella
GAATTAATAATTAAAAAAGGAATTATTGTAAACTTCATTATCATTTTACTTATGTTGTACATTGTAGACCAAACACAATACATGATAAAATATTTTTATTTTATAAATTAAGTATTTGTTCTATATTATTCTTGTTGTGATGTGTTTTATTATGTACGAAACACATCCTTAGAGTAACTAAAATTATAAAAAGATGTGAAGATATAAATTTAATATAAATACATTTGTGATATAATATTTTTTTATACTTAATCATAAATTGTCATGTATGATAAAATTATTTACTTTTTTTTATAATTACTTTATAATTATGTTATTTTCTAATTGAATGATATAAAAATAATTATAGTAATAATGCATGGAAATTAGACACGTAAAGATTTTTTTTAAGTTTCACATGAAGATATATCATAATCTTTCAATTTTTTTTTTTTGGGAAGGCTCATTGTAGGTTGTCTGCCTATTGGATTGAATCAATTTTTAAGAGAAAAACCATCCAATTCAATCATTTTGATTTTGTTAATCTATCATTCAATTGATTTAGTCTAAAATTTTAATCCGATTCTATTCAATTTAAAGTGATTTCAATTAGATAGTTTTCAATTTTAATCTTATTTTTAATTTAAAAAATATAAATTTGTAAGATATATGATAAAAAAATAATTTAAAATATCATATATTTTATTTATATGTCATTATATAACTAACAATAGAATATTTACGGATTTCAACTCAAATAATTAATATTAGTATCTTTAATTAAATATATTTTTCATAAATAGATAAAAGTCATATGATGATTTTATAAATATATAAGAAATAAAAATAAAAATAAAAATGAGTGATATTTTAAATTTATGAATACAAATATATACATATGTATAAGTTCAATTTAAAATTGATTTCTAAAATCAAATCCAATCCAATAACAACTTTTGTTTTTTCAATTTTTTGATCTATTTAATTTTTAGTTTATTTGGTTTTTGAATTTTTGGATCAATTTTTTTATTCAGATTGAATTAGATCGGTTTATGAATACCCTAATTATATGATGCTCTGGGTGGGCCAAGTATTTACAGGAACAGTGGCTAAACTGCCACATTAAAAAAAAAAATGTCAGAATGCCATAGGCTTTATAAAATTTGCCAAAATGTCACGCCACCTAATTCGCTGGCCACGTAAGCAAAGTCCATAGGTTGATATGGAGCTCAGTTATTGGAAGACGTATTTCGCTACATAGAGTAGCGGATTACATGACACGTGACAAAAAATCAAAATTGCGAAAAAACTTCGAACGATCATAACTTTTGACTAGAACGTTCGATTGAGGTGAAATCGGTGGTCAGACGCTTGAAATTGAGAGGAGAAGCCCTAACAAATGTTTGAAGGGGATTTGGTCAAATATTTTTTTCCAAAAAACGCCTCTAAGTGCCTCAAAATTACGATTTAGGATTCAATCATCCAAAAATTTTAAAATTGTCTACTTTTTAAATTATTTAATTAGTTAATTTAATGTAATTTTATACTTTTTAATTACTTCTCTCAATTATGATTATTTTGACATAAAGTAAGTCTTCATCGGACATTCCTATAAAAAAAATCACTATTCGAAGTTTATATGCACTATCAATTTTACATCATAATTTTTAATAGGGATGTCCGATGAAGGTATACTTTATGTCAAAACGATCGTAATTGAGAGAAGTAATTAAAAAAACATAAAATTACATTAAATTAACTAATTTAATAATTAAAAAAGTAGACAATTTTGAAATTTTTGGATGATTGAATCCTAAATCATAATTTTGAGGCACTCAGAGGCATTTTTTGGAAAAAATATTAGACCAAATCCCCTTTGGAATTTTTTTTGGGGCTTCTCCTCTCAATTTCGAGCATCTGGCCACCGATTTTACCTCAATCGGACGTTCCAGTCAAAAGTTATGGTCGTTTGAAGTTTTTACGCAATTTTGATTTTTTTCCACGTGTCATACGTAATTCGCTACTTTGTGTAGTGAAATATGTCTTCCAATAACTGAATGCCACGTCAGCCTATGGACTTCGCTTACGTGACTAGGGAATTAGGTGGCGTGATATTTTGGCAAATTTTATGGAGCCCGTGACATTCTGGCATTTTTTTTAATGTGGCAGTTTGGCCACTGTTCCAATAGTTACATATATAAGCCCAACGTGGTTAAATAAATTTGGGGATTGTTATTGACCCCTACAATATTTGCGGTCAATAGCATAGTGTGACCAGTACTCGTAGTCTACAGAAGAAGGACGAAGATAGAAAAAGGGAATGCCAACTTCAACTCAAATTCATACTTCGTGCAAGAGAAAACAGCAATTACAGAAGATGAGATAGGCTGAGGGAGGAACACCACGATACTGACAGAGGGAGAAAAAACGTGGAACAAGGCTAAGTTGGAGAAGGAGGGTGTAATAGAGAAGGGTAAAGTTAGTGGTTTAAAATTTTTAGGGGATGAAGGTAGTAAAAATGAAGTGCAATAAGTAAAATTTCGGCCTAGTTTAATTAAGAGTCAAGTTTTGGATCAAATAAAGGAGTCCAAGTTTATGCTCTCACTCCTCTCCCATGAACTTTTGTACTATTTTAATAAAATATGTTGCCCAGAGATAAATATCCTTGTTTATATTTATATTTAAGACTTAATTACACTTTTTATATTTTAATTTTTAATTTTTGACAAATTTTATTTTCAATAGATTAATTTAACATATTTTATTCCCAATTCTTAAGAAATTTGAGGATTTTATTCCCGGTCATTTTTCTCCTAATATAATTACACTTTTTACTTTTAACTTTTGGTAAATTTTATTTTCAACAAATTAATTTGACCTATTTTACTCTCAACTTTTAAGAAACTTATGGATTTTATCCCTTGTCATTTTACTCCTAATATAATTAGATTTTTAACTCCCAATTTTTTTTATTTTTTGACAAATTTGACACCCAACTTTTTTTTTCAAGCAAATATGAACCCTAACTTTATTTTAGCAAAATTTATCCAAATTTTTGTGTTTATTAATGAATAAATAGCTGAAGGTAAAATCTGCAAATTTCTTTAAAATTAGAGTAAAATGCGCCAAATTAACTTGTCGGAGGTAAAAAAATGTAATTAAGCTTATATTTAAATATTATCTATAATATCAAAGAGATCTAGTTAAATTAATTGTAAATGACACATGAATAATTATAAATTTCTTGATACATGTGTTTGTTTTCTACCTATAAAATAATATTATCTATAACATATAACTTGACAAGTACGTACTACATCATAAATACAAAAGAGGCTTATAAAACTTAAACTGATACAAGAACAGCCAAGTCAGACCATGGATAACAAAGCTTGTTCAATTTTTCTGTCTTCAATGTTTGTTTATTGATTGGATACTGAGCCTTGGATAACAAAATCCAAATAGTGTAGAAAACCAAAGTAACAAAATCCAAAATGCTTTAACTCTGTCTTCAATTGATGACTACTACTGAACCAATAGACTGAAATTCATGGGTGCTACATATTCTTCCCCACCACTATATAGTTTTTGGGCAGCTAACAGAGAAACATGCTCAGTAGGATGGTACTGGTCCCAGAACAAGAATTGGCTGCGTTTTTCGCATACTTGGGCATCGGGCTCACAGGGTACTCCATCAATAGCCGTTTCATTTCCGCAGCAAGCTGATGTCACATTACTCAAATCTTCATAATCATACAAAAACAACAAATGAAACCATTTTAGCAATGACATACTTTTACTTAGGAAATAAAACTGCTATTTGTCATTAAATTTATTTTTTTTATGGATAAAAAGTTTAGGTGAGTTGAGTTCTCAAGACTACTAAAGTCAAAGCATACTTCAAGGCTCATAGAGCGTTTATAAAAGTACTTACATATTATTTACAAATAATATCCTCACATCGACAACGAAAATCAAACTCAGATCCTTTTGAGATATGAATTTGTTTTTTATCAACTGGACCAACATATTTACCATGAGATATATGTACTTATATACAAACTTCTTATATAATATTTTTCTCTATTTATGACATCATATTTATATTTATATTTATATTTTCCTTTTTTTCTTTTTAGGTGTAAATTAGTTTTGAGGATCCATAAATTACTTTTTGCTAAAAGAAACAGGACAAGTAATGTGTGAAAGCACATTTTTTTTTTCTTTAACGGATCAGTAAAGAAACTTACGAAATGGGTCAGGATTATTTATCATGTCATAGGTAATAAGATATGAATTCCCAAGCGAGTACTTCATGTCCGGGAACTCTGAGCTCAAATTTTCCAACACATAACCAATTTCTATGTGAAAGATTTCAGCAAGAGTATTAATGTCGTTCACACAGTGACCAGTTCCATTGGTGACAATTGGGACACAACCTACAGGAGGAACACTTAATATCCCAATTTTTCTGGCTCCAAGGTTGAGTAGATTCTGTGGTGTAGCAATAAACGTTGAAGGAAATTAAATAAAGGTTGCTTCTTACATAATACCAATTAAAAGTTTAATAATTATACTAACTTTTGAGGTAATTATTATAAAAATTAATTAACTTAACATAAATAATAAGTTATAATTAAATGATAATGTAAAATTATTTTATAATATCAATGCATAATTTTTTGTCATCAATTAATTAATATTCAATAGAAAAGGGAAATGCTAGAGGACGTACCTTGAGATGGGTATGGTAAGTAGTGCTTAGCTGGTTGAAGAATTCCTGAACCTCATGTGTGATATTGGCGTTGGGATTCTTACTTACATTATACAAAAGGAAATCAAATATGTCATTGCTTCCCGCACTTATAAGGAAGAGAGATTTATTAATTGTAGTCTTGGCAGTGTTGTTTAGATATTGTGAGATATTGTCGTGAACGGTTGCAAACTGTTGGATCTGGTCTGTCAATGATACTACATCGATCTGTTTCGACAAAATATTTTAGTCTGATTTTGTCTCAAAAAAAAAAAATTAGGTTATTATCTGGTAAGTTAGTTCAGTCGTTGATGAGAAAGTTCAAGATTGATATTTCAAGGCATGATGATTTATTATTGATGTGAGAGGAGTGTTTGATAGTCTCTCTAACGAACTACTTTTTTTTTTTTTTTTTTTTTAAATTTATCAATAATCATAAAATTTTAAAAGAATAGTTAAATATGATATAAGAATTATAAGTTTTTGATATTTTCAACATATTTAACCAATAAAAGTATGTTAAGAAAAGTATATCCCTAACATTTATCTTATTCATGTACCTGTAATAAAAAAATGTATTTCTAACATTTATTACTTACCCCAATAATTTTTTATCATAAATATTAAAAAAACAGGAATATCATATACTATATAATATATATTGTGATCAAATTTATCAGATAAGTTGGAGATTGCACAAAGAATAAAATAAAATATTTTGGCCCGAATTACCTTTGATACACCTGAGAATGCGAATATTGACATCATAGTAAACTAGTTTTTGGGGTTGAGTTAGGTCCAAACCCACATTTTAAGATGGTATCAAAGTCTATCCTAGATCCATTAACGGACCACCCACGATATTATCCATGCACCAAGTCCAAAAGTACTGGACGTGAGAGGGTGTATTGGAAATAACCCAAGTCCCATGTCAGTTAGAGATAATGCCAAGTCAGAGTATATAAATGAAGAACAACCACCGAACTAATTTTTGGGATTGAGTTAGTTCCAACCCTATATTCTAACAAAATGTGATAATATATATCATCCAAGGATAATAAAAGAGGTTCCAAAGAGTAGTGAGGAGTTCGGTATACAAAAAAAAAAAAAGACTACTGAGTAGTGTAGTGTGGATCCTCTCCTGTCCCCATACTTCCCGTTTCTCCAGCAGGAAAAACAAGGGAGGAGACAAAAAATAGAAGAGAGGTTATAAACGACAATTCAAGTTTAAAATATTTATCTTGGAGTAAAGAATTGAAGGGAGCAAATCTACTTAAAGAATATCCTTACTTTTTTTGTACAAAAAGAATATCCTTACTTAATTCTTATTAAAATAACTAATTTTTGTCAACAATCCATGAGGTAGAGGTGGCAAAAGGAGACAGGGAGAGCTTACAAATTGTTCTTTTCCTGTTTCTTCCATAATCCCTGATCCTCCTGAAGCAAAATTAACGCCTTTAAGAATCGAGCTGTTGAAATTTTCTGTAGCATTGTTGACTAGATACAAATATGCAGGTGGGCTCTCGTTTAATCCTAGTAATCTCACTGATTAGCAAAATAAACACAATTAGTAACGGTATGTTGAACTTATATTATTTTTAAGGAAAAAAAAATAAACAAATATTTTTATGAACTAATGTATTCCCAAACAATTAAATGTTAAGTTGAACTAAATAAATTTCAACCAATAAAATCTAATTGAATGAGTCAATTGATGTAAATGTCTAATAGATGTTTTTGATTTCTACGGATAAAAAAACCTCCAACCATAAAGTGATAATTTTAGACTTAATGGGTTAGTGATACCAATTTGATCAGCAGTGTTATAGCCATTGCTAAACCTCCCAGTTGCCTTTGAGTTAGGAAAATCAATCCCATAAAATTTCTTATCTGCCCTGGCTTTTGAATCATTCAAAAAGTTGTTGGTGCCAACATCAAAAATGGAGTCCCCAAAAATGTAAACTGCTGGCACTGCTGTTTCAGTGTCCACATTCAAACTCGAGCCAACCAGAGCAACAAATATGGCTACAAAGAGAATTAACACACCCATGTAGAATAAAAGGCTAATAACTGGGTATGAAGTAGTTGAGTGTAGGTTAATGAATGGTTTGGTCACTCGCTGCCACTATATAACAAGAGCAGGACTATGGACAAAATATATGAGTACAGTGACCATAGGCTTTAAATAAATTAATTTTCTTTCAACTGCCAGTTGTCTAAAGATCTATTCGTTTATGGCACAAAATGATGTTTTTGTATGTTTAAAAAATTAGGAGCATTAGGCGGTGAATTCTAGTGTTGAATTTAGACCAGGCGCTGCAAACACAAGGTCCTGACAAAAAATCAAGCGAATTAAACAACAAAATCCAAAGAATTAGGCAACAAAAATATTTCCTTGTTGTTCAAAAAGGGGTCACTTTCATTTGAGATTCTTCATTGATGCCTTCATACATTCCTGCCGTACGATCACCCACCTCCTCAATTACACGTTTCCAAATTAAAATAACCTAGATTTTTTCTAATGATTATGTCTTACGTCGGAGATTGCGGACTTGGAGGACCAGACATGAATACCCTTCTCACATATCGAGACAACTAATGCTTATATAGGTTATGTTTTTCTTAAGAATAAGGTTAGGCGATATTGTTTTTTACACTTTTTTCTTTTTAATCTTGTTAATCAATACTATAACTCAAGTATTAAAAGAGGAAAGTTTATATTGAAAATTATGTCGGAGTGCATTTAAACACTACATCGAAGCTTATTTTTCCGGCTGTCAATAAAATACTTTCATCTTTTACTTCCTTAATCTAACATTTGTCTTCTTTTTATTACATTTTCTATGATTGATTAAAAATCACTAATTTTCCATAGATTTTGCTTTTCATTTAGGTTGCATTTGTTTTTTTAAGATGGAAATAATATTGGAGACAATTTTTTTTTTGTGGGATCCATTTTACACTCTACTTTAATTAAAAAAACTTCTCTTCTATTTTTATCTTCTAAACCAAACACACCTTTAGTATTTTCTATCATGGTTTATACAAAAATTATTGATTTTTAATAAACTTCTATCAATCATATAGAGTGTCAGAAAGATAATGTATCAATGGCATTCTTCTTCTTTTTATTACAGATATATTATTTATATAATATTTTTTTTTTCTGGAGCACAAGTCTTTTACAAGAGGCAATTCTGATGAGCAGTATAAACTTATTATAAGTGATAAAATCATTTCTTTACAATTTAATAAGTTGCATATCACCAATAAGGTGTGCACAAGTGCAAAGAAACTTGGGTCCTTAAAGCATGTATCAAGGGTTCAATCTCTAATTATGTGAATAGAGGAACACATGTGAGAAGAAGAATTTTCTCTTAATTGGTACTTTACTTTCTTGAAAAAATTAGCTCAGGACTTCTTGACGTAAGAATACCTTACCTTCAAAAGGAATAGAAAAACTAATTAAATTAGGAATATTTGGTGTTAGTTAATTGATGCATACGATACATCACTTATTTTATTCTTTCTACAACATTATTTCTTTTATACTTTTTCATTACATCAATAATTTTATTCTAAACTTCTTTCTTTCATTTTTCATTTCTTTTTTAATAAAAAATGTACAAATGCATTGTACCAGTATACAATTTTCTCTTATAAGTATAATATGGCAGGTACAAAAGCTGAAATATAGATCTCATTTGTTAATTGAATGGTCACTTTGGGGGTTCCTTGTGTTTGTTCTTATTATCTTATGTATTTTTTTTTTTTTTTTTGTGTGTGTGATTATTATCTTAACATATGCTGCAAAACATAAACTTCCTTATTTTATATGTAAGTTTCACCCACGTCTACATTAATACTAATTATCTCACCAAAAAAAAAAACATTAATCCTAATTGAAAATAGAAAATGTTTAGTTGTACAACTTTATTGTTATACGTGTCATTATTAATTATTAGAAACGTGTGCATGTGTAAACCACAAAAGCAAAATAAAAATATACAAAAAAAGAAGGCAAAATAAAATTAAGAAGCAATAAAAAATTACTCTTTCAGTTTTTTTTATAAAACTCAATTAACTAATTTAATTAAGATTTAAAAAATTATTTAATATAACTAGTAACATTAAATTTATCTTAAATTTATATATTTTTTCCTAAATCACACTTAACACGAAAGAGACATATTTTTATTCTTTTAAAAATATTTTTATTAGATTTAATTATTTTAATCTATTTCATCAATAATATATTTATTTTTATAATTTTTATTGAACGGCCATACATGTGAAAAGTAAAAGTAAATTCTTAAAAAGTCTTTATACAACATAAAGTTAAACTACCAAAAATTCCAAAATAGTACTGCATTTCTAAAATAAGTGTCATTTTAAGTTGTTTTCTACGTACAAAGAAAAACGTCAAGGGAGTCTAATGCACTTACTTGAGCAGTGGTACATGAATTGTTGTAAACTTCCTAACATTATATTCAATTCATACGGATAAAAAAAATACAAAAAAAAATAATAAATAAATGAAAAAAATAATATACAAAATTAACCTCATTAAATAAATGAAGTATAGTAGTATTAGACTATTAGTATGACATTGAAAAACTAAAGTGATGCTTATTAGGATATTAGTTAAAAAAATAATTAATATCATATTGAAAAACAAACATGGTATTTATTTTGAGATGTTTCTTTTAAATATGACCTTTACTTTTTAATAGAGAATAATACATTCATTTTATTATTTATTAAATTCACAAAAATGACTCATAATTAATAATTTTTTTGTGAAAAATAATTAATGTAAGTGAAATTTTGGATTGAGTCTTGTAAAATCTTCTAAACTTTTAATTTTAGTCTTACAAAAAGTAGCATAAAGGAGTACTAGAACTTATATGTGTCTACATTTTTATGATTTATAAATTTACATGCTACAAACCATTTTGGTTTCCCATGGTATGCACTACGAGCGGTTTGCTAATAATAAGTCATTTCAAAATGTCAAAATTCCAATATCAAAACAACCAATGTATCGCTCAACGTCTCAAACAGTAAAACAGTGCTTAAAGAGCATGCAAATCAGGAGACCTCTCAGGTCTCTTATGACGGCAGAGAGGGGGCCACAATTTGACGAGCAACTACTATATATACTTTTAGTGGATAACTAGTTTTGGACCCGTGCGCATACGCACGGGACGGCTCCGCTCCGCTCCGCCATGTTATGCTATATTTTTATAAAATTGTACGAGTGTTACTACATACACCATTCAAAAGTTATTCAACACCATTTTTTTTTTGAAATCTCGAAAATGCCCCTGGCGATATCAGCATACGGATTACTCAATCTGTATATTACGTAC
>PYAF01000553.1:6193-18329 GCA_007407185.1 Glycine tomentella
CGCCATACCTTCTGGCCTTCCACGCGACACGCGTGGATCCCACGTGACTCGCGTGGAGCCTCAGAGAAAACCATGTTTTCTGGGTCACTTGCCACGCGACTCGCGTGGATCTTCAAGTGACTCGCGTGACATGGCAGAGCCATCTGCCCTGTAAAACACATATGGCGCGTGTCGCGCCACACTTCAAGTGGGTCGCGCCGAAAATAAAAGTCCTTACATCTGCTCTTTCTTTTGATGAATTTTTTATGAAATGTTCAAAATGAGCACCACAGAAAACATTTCTCAGCTTCAAACAAGGTTCACTCACATTGTCAACCATCTTCTTGGTCTTGGGAAGATTTTTGATGCTGAAGAATTGAACATCAAAATCTTGAAGTGTCTCACAAGACCTTGGCAACCAAAAGTTACAGTAATCAAGGAATCAAAATATCTATCCAAGATGTCCATGATTGCACTTTTTGGTAAGCTTTTTGAGTATAAACTTGAAATCTCACAGCTTACACATGCAAAGGATGCAGAGAAGAAACACAAGAGTATAGCCTTGAAAATTGCATCATCTAATGTGGAAAAGGAATAAGACTCAAGTGAAGATGAAAGTGATGAACATAGGAACCTAATAGTGAAGAAATTCAGAAAGTTTAAGAGAAGTAACAAAAACAAAAAGCTGTCAAAGTTTAACAATAAAAATGGCAGCAGCAACAACAACAACACCAACACCAACTTTACTTGCTCCGAATGTGGTAATCCTGGCCACATTAAATCTAAATGTCCAATCTTTTTGAAAAAGAAATTAGGTGAGAACAAAGAAAGAGGGGAAGCCAAAGAAGACATATATAGCATGGGAAGACAATGTTTCAACAACTTCTGAATCAACAAGTGAAAATGAAGAAGCAAATGTGTGTTTCGCTTCCAGAATAGGTGATGATGAAGATTTCTCAAGTGTTGAATCAAAGGTAAAATTATGAATATAATAATGTTGTTGATGCTTTCCATGAGATGCATGAAGAGACCCAAAAACTTGCACAATCCAATAATAGACAAAAAAGAAATCTTAAATGGCTTGTTACCAAAATTGCTAAAATGCAATCTAAACTTTGCAATTTGAAAGAAGCAAGTGAAAAGCTTGTTTCAAGTTGCAAAGCTAATGAGTGTGTATGTGCCTCATCATCTTCAAATGTTGATAAATGTAAGCTTTTACAAAAGGAATTTGATGATTACAAAAAGAGTCAAGGTGAAAAATATATGTTATTGCTTTCAAAAAATTCTTACTTGGTTGATCTTTTGAAAAGACTCTATAGAGGAAAATGTAGTTTAAATCAAATGCCAAGTGTACAAAAGTATGCTGGAGATACTTCTAGTTTGAGTTACAAACATGGAGTAAAATATTTTGGAAAAACAAAGTTTGTACCACCAAAACAGAAGAATCATAGAGGCTTTTCAAAAACTAAGTATCATCAATTGACTCATTTTAAAAGAGCATCAAAATTTGTAACTTGCAATTATTGCATAAAGAAAGGTCATACATCCCATAAGTGCTATGCTAGAAGATACTATGTGCCTAATGGTGAATGCATTTGGGTTCCTAAGAGAAAAAGAAAACCAACTAACCCCTATGGACCCAACCCACATTGGGTACCTTTCTTTGATACTTAATTTGAATTTTGCAGGTGTGTCTAAGAGAAAATCAGCATTATGGTATCTTGATAGTGGATGCTCTAGACACATGATAGGTGACATGTCCATGCTCACAAACTTAACTCTCCAATGATCTTTTCTTTATTATTATCACTTATGGTGATAATAATAAAGGAAATATCATTGGACAGGGAAATATAGGAGACAACTTCAAAACAAAGACAAGAAATGTACTTTATGAGGAAGGTTTGAAGCATAACCTCCTAAGCATAAGTCAACTATGCGAAAAAGGACTCAAAGTCTCCTTCAATGACAATTGTTGTTTGATATGTGATGGTCAAACCAGCGAAGTTATCCATGTTGGTAAGAGAAAGAGTAACATCTATATTCTCTTCATTTAGCATGCATTTATTCACAAGACTAGCTGCCTAGTAAGTAAAGTTAATGACACATGGCTATGGCATAGGAGAGCTAGTCACATAAACATGCATCATATGAACAAGCTTATAAGAAAGGACTTAGTAATTGGCTTACCTAAGCTTAAGTTTAAGAAGGAAAAAATATGTGATGCTTGTTTAAAGGGGAAACAATCTAAGATTTCTTTTAAAAGTAAAAATGTTGTTTCCACCTCTAGACCCCTTGAATTGATTCATATAGATTTATTTGGTCCTTCTAGAACTATGAGTTTGGGGGGTAATTTCTATGGGCTTGTTATTGTTGATGATTACTCAAGATTCACATGGACTTTGTTTATAAGATCCAAGAGTGATGCTTTCATGGCATTTAGAAAATTAGCCAAGATCATTCAAAATGAAAAAGCATGCAATATTATCTCAATAAGAAGTGATCATGGTGGTGAATTCCAAAATGAGTATTTTGAAAAATTTTGTGAAGAAAATGGAATTAACCACAATTTTTCAGCTTTAAGAACACCCCAACAAAATGGTGTTGTGGAAAGGAAAAACATATCCCTTGAAGAAGGTGCAAGAACTCTTCTTAATGAGACAAATTTGCCTAAACATTTTTGGGCTGATGCGGTGACTACAATTTGCTACACTTTGAATAGATCACTTATAAGCCCTATTTTAAAGAAAACTCCTTATGAACTATACAAAGGTAGACAACCAAACATATCTCACTTAAGAGCATTTGGTTGCAAGTGTTTTGTTTTAAACAATGGTAAAGATTCTCTTGGCAAATTTAATGCTAAAGCTGATGAAGCAATATTTCTTGGATACTCTTTACAAAGTAAAGCTTATAGAGTTTTTAATAAAAGAACTTTGTGCATGGAGGAATCTGTTTATGTTATATGTGATGAGTCTAACTCCTCCAAGGAGGAAACTGGTGAATGGAAGAATATATACAACTCAATGATTTAAATGAAAAGAAAAAGTCAAAACCAAATGTTGGCATGGAATAGTCAACACCCATCCAAAATTTGTTGTACTATGGCTTTTGTTTCACAAATTGAACCAAAGAGCATTGACCAAGCTTTGCTTGATGAACATTGGATGATGGCCATGCATGATGAATTGAATCAATTCAAGAGAAATGAAGTTTGGGAATTAGTTCCTAGACCTTCTTCTCACAAACCTATTGGCATCGAGTGGGTTTTTAGGAACAAACTTGATGAAAGTGACATCATAGTTAGGAATAAAGCTAGATTGGTTGCAAAAGGTTACAACCAAGAGGAAGGCATAGACTATGATGAAACCTATGCTCTAGTAGCTAGGTTAGAAGCTATTAGGTTGCTGCTTGCATATGCATGTTTAGATGGATGTTAAAAGTTCTTTTTTAAATGGATATATTGAGGAGGAAACCTATGTTGATCAACCTCCTGGTTTTGTTGATTACAAACATCCAAACCACGTCTTTAAACTGAGAAAAGCTCTTTATGGTTTAAAACAAGCTCTTAGGTCTTGTATGAGAGTTTGAGCAACTTCTTGCTTAGCCAATCTTTCATAAGAGGACAAGTTGACAAAACTTTGTTCATCAAGAAAAGATGCAATGATATCTTACTTGTTCAAATCTATGTTGATGATATTATATTTGGTTCAACTAATCAATCTTTGTGCAGAGAATTTTCTATCATAATGCAAAATGAATTTGAAATGTCCATGATGGGAGAGCTAACATTCTTTCTTGGACTTCAAGTCAAGAAAATGAAGAATGGGACATTTCTTATTCAAACTAAATACTACCTCGAAATGATCAAGAAGTTTGAAATGGAGAAAAGCAATGATGCTGCAACTCCAATGGCTACATCAACCTATCCTGACTCAGATGAAAAAGGAAAGAGTGTTGATGAGTCAAAATATAGAGGAATGATTGGATCTTTGCTATATTTGACTGCAAGTAGACCTGACATTATGTTGAGTGTGTGCTTATGTGCTAGATATCAAGCAAATTCCAAAGAATCACACTTCACTGTAGTCAAGAAGATCTTTAAATATCTCAAGTCAACACCAAAAGTTAGACTTTGGTATCCTAAAGGTGCATATCTCAATTTAATTGGATATTCTGATTCTAACTTTGCAGGGTGCAAACTGGATAGAAAGAGTACTAGTGGAACTTGCCAACTATTAAGCAACTCACTAGTCTCTTGGCACTGCAAGAAGCAATCTTGTTTCTTGTTGCTTTATCAACTACTGAAGCTAAGTACATCTCTGCTGGAAACTATTGTGCTTAGAGCCTATGGTTTAAGCAACAAATACAAGATTTTGGTGTAGAGTTAAAAGAAATACCCCTGCTCTGTGACAACACTAGTGTCATCAACATATCCAAGAATCCAATTATGCATTCAAGGACCAAACACATTGAGATAAGGCATCATTTCCTCAGGGATCATATCCAAAAGGGGTAACTGTTCAATTGAATTTGTGGATACACTTAATCAATTGGCTGATATATTTACAAAACCCTTGGCAAGAGATAGATTTTATGCAATTAGAACATGCTAGCTATACTTGATGAATCCAACATATGTTAGCATGCTGTTAAATTGCCTTTCTACATGATGATTCACTGAATGATCGACCATATATCAAATATGCATAAAAAAATGAAAATCCTGCGGCATAATCACTATATACTCTGCAACATTGACTGTAATAATCGATTACTAAGCAAAATAATCGATTATTTGATCATTGAATGCTTTTTTAGAAACAATTTTACGCTTAAGTAATTGATTACCAAGACGAATTAATCGATTACTTGTTGTCTAAACTGAATCCAGAAAATTGATCACTCTAGAGTAATAGATTACCAAGGCGAGTTAATCGATTACTTATCATACAAAGCTATTTCTGAAACAAAAATCACTCTAGAATAATTGATTACTAAATATGGTAATCAATTATAGTGTGTTACTCTGTTTTGAGATCTCACTAAAGTATTCTATTACACTGCATGTTAATCGATTACTCTTTGTAGCAGAAACTCTGTTTGCTTCTAAAATAATCGATTACGAGCTTTGGTAAACGATTATCCATGGCGTTACTGCTAAAAACTACAGATTTCTTGGAAATCTAAATTGTCAATCTTATCATAACTTTGAATTCCAAACCTATTGTTATACGTTTAATCTTCTCGTTGCGCGAAATAGCTGTTACACACATTCAAAATTCAAAAATCAAGCCACAAAATCTATTAAAATAGCTTTTCATCAGAGAAAAAATCACACCTTCAAATTCTCTCTCCCTACTCTTGCAATCTAAGCTTTCTCCCTCTCTTTGTCATTCTTAATCTCTGCCCATTCATCCTTTCTATCTAAAACCATCATGTCAACCCTTAAGAAAGCAAAATCCAACAAACGGAAGACTGGTGAAACCTCCAACCCCTCTGTGAACAGGTTGAATTCATGGTTCACAAATGAGACAAAAAGGATGAACTATATGCAGTTCAATGCCACAAAATTGATCTGTCCTCCTAAATACCTTGACCTAGATTGGTTTGTGTCTGAGGGATTTCAATTCCTGCAATGTTTGAGGCTCAGGGTTTAAAGAAGTTTGTGGAGCTGAAGGGTACTTTTTACCTTGAACTAGTGAAGGTGTTCTATATAATAACCTTGGTTAAAAAAAAATTAAATAAATAAAATAATAATATTTTACTGTAGTTGTACTGTAGCATGGCGCTGATAGCGTGGGAACGGCGCGGTTAGCGTGGGATGTGGCGCCAGTAGCATGAAATTGCACCAGAAGGCCATTTCTTGCGGCCTTATGGCGCGAATAGCGTCAGTTTGGCACGATTAGCGCCACAGACACGGCTAGTTGGCGCGGTTAGCGCCATAAGTGCCCAGGAAACTTTTGTTGCGCTAATTTGGCGCGAATAGCGCCATATATGGCGCGATTAGCGCGGGAAGGTCGGCAGACCCTGTATTTAAAGGCCATTTTACGAAATTTTGGCCCCAGAGACATGGTTTCTTCTTCCCCACGACCTGAACCTCCATTAATGGCAGTTCTAAGCTTTCTGGGACCTTATATACTAGCCTAAACACTTGTTTTAGCTGAGGAACTTGAGAGAAACTCTGAGGAAACTATAATCCTTCATCCTTTTCTTCTAAAAACCCCTTGTGAGTGAGATTTGGAATCTCAGAGGAAAACCTCAGAAGTGGTGGTTTGGCGAGGATTCAAGGTGAGTGACTGACATCAGAGCTTGTGAAAGCTGTCCTTCAGCCTTTCTGATCACCACTGAGGTAAGAAACTCAAGTTTCTTCGGTTATCTGTGAATTTGGGGTTTTCTGAGTATTGTGACCCACACTGAGCTGGGGCTAGAATTAGCCCAGGGTCCTATAGAGAAACTTGCTCAGGGCATAGTAGTGATGAAGGATTAGCTTTCAGTTTTTGATTTTGATGACTTTGAATCTTGGCTCTGTATATGCCTGTGTGACTTGTGTAGAGTCACTTGTTGATGGTTCTCCGATAGGCTAGAGCCTTGATTGTGTTGTGCTGAGCCCGAGTGGCTATTTGAACGAGACTTTGAGTGGAACTCAGTCCGTACTAGTGATAATTGAGTTTAAGGTTGAGGAAAGCTATGCCATGTATGAATGTGCATTGAGTCTGGATGACTCAGAGGCTTGGCTTATGGCCTTGAGGGACCTTGGATGGTTTGTGGACAGCCTGGTGTGGGGCTGAGCTTGACTGAACCCTAGGATAGGGGAATTCTGTTATGATATGTACTGTGACTTGCATGTCTATGGATGGGTTTTGATATTAGCATATGCCTTGATTAGGGTGTGAGATTGAGACTGTTGGTGGCGGGAGCCACAGACCTGGAAAGGAACTGCAGACTGAGACCTTACCAGGTAAGTTCAATGTCCCTGGGGATGAATTCCCACATGGTTGCACACCACACTCCGAGGGAGTGACGGTCATGATTCATGATGCATGCATTTGGTTGTTGCATTACTTAAATTGATATGCATTTACTTGAGATTGATTATGCTATTATTTGGGCGTTGAGGGTTCTCCGCCATATGTTCTGGGCATTGAGGAGTCTCTACCCTGTGACTTAAGCGTTGAGGGTGCTCCGCTAGGCATTGAGGGTTCTCTGCCATGTGATTTAGGCGTTGATGAGATCCGCCATGTTTGTATGATGGATATGTTTCTATGAGGGCCAGTGGGCCATTTGGTTGTGTGATTGCCTTGTGTGTGCATTGTGGATAGTGGGCCAGGGTGGGAATGATTTCCCATGGACCCTGAGCTTACTGAGATGTGTATCTCACCCCGTGTGGGGATTTTTGATTCCAGGTGACTCCTCAGGCAGAAGAGAGCAGTCTCAGGGCAGGAGGCCCGAGTAGAGACATTTCTGCTTGGTTGAGAGCAGCAGATGGAGCTTGAAGGCTCAGTTTTGATGTCTATTTTTGTACCCTTGATAAGCGATGGTGCATGTGCACACCTGATACATGTATAGTTCTGTATACCCTCGATGAGGGCAGATATTCTTTTGTATCACCACGATGTGGTGTGGACTGTGATGTATATATATTGTACAGAACTATTTATATATATATATATATATATGAGACTCTTCCCTGAGTATTTTGTTGTATATTTGGTTATTTTCCTGTATGTTCAAGTTATCTGTCTTTATGATGTATGATATGAAAAGAAACTGGATCAACAGGGATGTGAAATATAGACTTTGTGTGTGTGTATTCTATGAGTTATGTTTATTCCATACATAATGAATCAAGAAAACGATTCTGTGCTTCCGCTGAGGTTTTAAAATCATATTTTAAGCGTTAAACTGATATTATTAATGATAACACGTCGGAGGCCTACGGGGTGTTACATTCTACACCTGTGCTAAGATAAGCATGGATGGCACCATCCTATCTCAAGTAAATGGGGTGGCCATGGAGATCACTCCTGAAGTTTGGCATGAGGTAATTGGCATTTCCTTTGAGGGTGCAAGGAAATTTGATGAAGAGGTTGAGGGCTACAACAAAATTGACACATACAGAGGAATGCTTCAAGACCCTCAAGTTAGGCTGAAGCTAAGGCTTGGTACAAGCTCAATGAATGGTGAAGACAGGCTCCTTCACTACATAATCACTTATATCTTAACTCCAAGATCATCCAACGATGCTCAAGCAATAGATGATGACTTGCAGCTTGTCTATGGAATGAAGACAACTACACAAATGAACTGGATCCTCATCATTGAGGAGATCATGCTGAAGGCTAAAAGATTGATAAGCTATCAATTTCCTTATGTTGTATTGATATCTATATTCATTGACTACTTCAAGGTTAATGTCTCAAATGAGATTATTGACAACACTACAAGCATCACCAACCTCATCATAGAAAAGCATCTGAATAAGCATGGTTTGGTGAAGACTCCTAATGGATGGCAGATGGTTAGACAGCCACCTCAACCTGCAGATGCTGGAGAAGGAGATGATGAAGGAGAAGAAGCTGAAGAAGGCCATACTCAGCAATAGTACAACCCTTTTGAATCCCTTATGATTCAGAAGATGGATGCTCTTCTGTCCTTACATCATAAGTATAGGGCTGAGACCAACTCATCCATAGAGGAAATTAAGTCTAGGCTAGGAAATTTTGAGTCTAGGATGGCTCAAGATGAGTTTGATAAGCTCTAGCTTACGTTGTTGGTTTCTGATTTCTTGTTGTCTATCCAAGTTGTTTGTCTTCATGTTTTACTTATTGTTGATCTTTATTTCTCTATTTATTTTAAATTCAGTATTGTACTCATTTTCTCTGATCAAATAAAAGTTTTGTTTTTATGTTCATTTCTTCCTTGCTTATCCTAATTTTAACAATGATATGTTTTTGTCTTTGGTAAGCCAAATAGGGGGAGAAATAATACGAAATAAAATGGATACACGATTTTAAAATATATATGTACCTTATTGATATGAAATTATAACTCTGAACTATTACCTAAAATAGAAGGAGCAATTAATGAAATTATTTCTGTTTATGCAAGGTTACTTAACACTTGATCTTGGCAAAAGGCTGAGTTGATTTCAGGTTAAGTATGAAGCTCCTAACAATCATCTCTCTCATGCACTTAAAGGAACAACAAATGTTCAATTGATATTTGGCATGATCAAAGCCAAAAAGGGGGAGATTGTTGGATACAACAGGAGCTGGAAAGGAGATCAAGACAAGGATGAAGACCTTTGCTTAAAGAATTTTAGCTTTTCACATGCCATTCTATTGAAGACATTTGTAATTTGTTAAGTTGTTCAAGAGGCCTATCTTGTGATCCTTGCACTGCATAAGCATAATCATATACGTGCATACATGATTTAAGAAAAGCATAAAAGGTTTCACATTTGCATTTAGAAAGAAATTTCTCATGGTTAAGCTTTTGAAAAAAAACTCATCTGGCACTGATTTAATTGATTACCAGAATGCGTAACCTATTAGAAAGCCATGAAGAACACTTTAATTGATTACAAGAAAATCGTAATCGATTACACAACACAAAATACAAAAAACATGTCTGACTGCCTTAATCGATTACTACTCACTCTTCATCGGTTACATAACACAAAACACAAAAACATGTCTGACTGCCTTAATTGATCACTACTCACTTGTAATTGATTACACAACACAAAAGCTCAAACCATGTCTGACTGCTTTAATTGATTATCATTCAATTGTAATCGATTAAACAAGCTTATTTCAAATCTAAGGCTGACTGCGTTAATCGATTACAGGTTGTTTTAACCGGTTACATTGTTCTTAAATTAAATATTTTCCAGATTGTGCCAAAAACACTTTAATAGACTATTTTGGACATTAATCTATTACTTTAGTTAAAATAATCGATTACCATAACTATTTCATTGATTACATGCAGTAGAATCTGTTTTCTATAAAAAGTTGTTGGGTCTATACATTTGCAATAATCTTAAGAACTTGATTCTACGAATTACCCATCACTCCGAAAGCTTTCAAAAGTCTGAGAAAGGATTTTCTGAGTTTCACACATTCTGTTTGAAATCCAAGAATCATGCATAATTGATCTTGTTGCTTTGAACAAGATTTTTCAAGAGTCTTTCAGAGAGCTGTTTTCAACATTAGCATTCATTTAACCTAAGTTTGCTTGGTAAAATTCATTTACTCATCTTCTGTGGATCATAAGGTTGTATCTCTCTTGAACTCTTACTGTGAATTGGTTTGTCTCTTTTAATTCATGTAAGTACTAATATCAAAGAGTTTCTTTAGAGCTTTTTCTGGAGTAGTGTTCTCTAGAGATTAGAACAGAGTAGTGTTCTCTGATTCTTTGTGATTAGAAGTCTAGTAGGATTTTAGATTTCAGTTTCTTTATCTAGGGTTGATAAAGGTAATCACTTGTAAAGCTTGTAAAGACAGATTTTGATTTAGTGGAACTATAATCAAGTTTGGTTAGAAGACACTGGATGTAGCTTCTCTTTTGAGGGGTTAACTAGTATAGATTTGGTGTTCTTTTGTTTCTTAGTCTTGCTATCTTAAACTTGCTTGTCTTATGGTTAATCTATCTCAATATAAATTGAAACATTTTCTACAATATTTGAAGTGAAGGGTGAATCTTTATTGATTGAAAGTTTCTTATTTTTAACAAGGGAGAACTTGTGATACGATTTTAATTCCACTGCTAGTTTTTCAAAGAAATTTTAAAAATCCCTATTTTTAACCAATTCACCCCCTCCCCCCTCTTGGTTAATTGTGTGTGTTCATCTTTGTTTTCACATCACAAGCTCAAGGTAAAAGAGGAGAACTTAAAGAGCTTCCTTTTGTTAGCCTTAGACGACCCATGACAAGAGCTAGAACTCAAGCCCTTCAAGAGCACATCAAAGTCAATTTGCACCTCTTAGACAAGCATGAAGAAGCACACCAACTCAAGAAGAACAAAGGTTGGATTTTGTACTCTCAAGTTGAATTTAATTCCAGCACTTGTAGTTGCAATTGTAGTGGCAGTAAATAGGCCTTTAGTTTGTATGTGATTTTTAGCACCTATGTAAACTTGTAAAAACCATAGTTTGCACGTGGCTGACTCATCCATGAGTCATCACATGAATAGCTTGCACCTCAAGCTTCATTTCAATTGCCATTTCATTCCACTTGCATTTAGCTCACATTTTTTTAGGTAGCTTACAAGACAAGCTTGAGGACTGTGGCTATATAAGGCCAACCCAAACATATTGTACACACTTTTGGTGAAATCAATTAAAAATCTGAATTTTCTTGCGAGAGTTTCTCTCTTGTTCTTGTGCAAGAACTTCTTGGATATTATCAATTGGCTTCTCAAAGCTATTATGGTGATTCTTCCTAGACTCATTGTGCTTAAATCCTTGAACTTCATTCACGCCACTTCTTGCTCCAAATCTTGAGTAAGAGTTTGAGCTCTTGAAGAGTTCTTGAAGATTGAGTTTCATTGCAAGGTAGATTGAGGAAATCAATGTCTAAGGAGTTTAGGCATACATCAAGAAGGGTAGAATAGCCTCAACATATTCCCAATCTTTACAGGAATGCAGACCTATTCCTTTTCCTAACTCATTAGCATATTTTCTATCATGAAACTCAAACTCCTGAAATGTCTTCTTATGCTTCAAAGAAGCATCTAACATCAAATAGGTGGAATTCCACCTTGTTTCAACATCCAAGCAAATGTGACCCTTATATTCAATGTTTGGTCGTTCAACGCATTCTTTTAAGCTTATAAGTCTAGAATGAGATGATCTTATATATTTCACTGCAGCGTGTAACGCCCCGATTCACTAATCAGGGTCATTACCAACCACAATTCACAATCAAGCAGATAATCAATCAGAGTTTAAGTAGTTTGGAAGCATATACTAGAAGTGACATCATCAAGGGTCACTATTATAACACTGTACACTATAATGTGGTGAATATACATCAAAGTTCCACTGTACAATTCAAAACTGTACAAATATCCCATCAGGTACATCAAAATACATGGCCAAAACAAAATACAAAACATCTGAGCTACAAGCTCATATCCTCTAGCCTAAGGT
>PYAF01000554.1:1428-13577 GCA_007407185.1 Glycine tomentella
AACCGTCTTTGATTATATTATTACGACGTCGGTCATGCTAGGAACCGTCGTCGTTACTAGCTTACAAAGACGGTTTCCCCACAACCGTCTTCGAAAAGTTCCTCATAATTGCAAAAATGCCACCGCACTATATACGAAGACGGTTGTTACACAACCGTCGTTAATTGGCTGTCGTTAAACGTTGCTTTTGTAGTAGTGATACACACCCTCTCATACATGTTCCAGTTAATTATTTGATATTTTTAAAATGGTGGTACATGTTGATAATATTGTATAGAATAGTTTCTACAATGATCCATACACATAAATTACTAATAGTCACAACTTTATTGACATAGCACATCTCCTGTGAAAGGTATTAATTAGATAGACTACAAATGTGTCAATGCCTTTTCTCTTTGAGAAATAAAGTCAAGCTTGGGGTTGGAAACTGTCATATCATGATGGGTTGCAACTTTCTATGCTTTGGACAAATTCACCGCCCGTGCATGTGGTGATTAGACAAACTCACTCAGGTATCTTCCATATCCCAAAGGATTAGTTATGCTCCAATGAGACTCTAGCCATACTATTTGGATCTTGACAATGTTCATTTAAAATCAACTATAAACATATTATCTAAATTTCATCAAGTATTTATCATATTTAATGACCATGTCTTATGCATATTGTAGCATCCTTTTTGTTGGATTACTTATAGTACTCATATTTTAATTTTTTTAATTAATATAAGTTATGTTAATTGCATATTGTTAAAAATTGTCAAATTAATTTAGGTTTTCTTATTTTTTTTAAGATAAATTATTACAACAATATATAGTATAATTAAAAAAAATTCATCTACAAATCATATTCCATGAAAATTGCGGCATTAAAATTAATAATTACAAATTATTGATTATCATATAGGTTTGTGTTATTAATTTTTTGATAAACATATTAATTTAAAATGAAAATTGTAACTATCTCATTTATATGTTTTTAACTATATGAGTGTCACTTTCCAGCTTTTTTTCCTAAAATACACCACTTTGTTTGATTAAAATCTCAATATGCACTAATTTACGGTTTATTTTTCAAATTATACTACCTTTTCATGTTGTGAGAAGTTGGGGTTTGGAAACGCGACTTCTCACGTAGCTTTTTCCTTATTTTTTAAAGTTTATATTATAAAAAAAAATTATTTGTTGTCATAGGAAGTCGGGAATTGACAACTTGATTTTTGTACATTTTTATTTTTTAAATAATTATATTTTTAAAAAATATATTTTTAATTTTTTTTGAAAAAAATAAAATTTTTATTGGTTTAATAATTTTTAGTAGTATTAAAATTAATAAATATTAATGTTAAAATAAATAAAAAGACAATGTGATTAAAAAATAAATTGATTAAAAAATAAAATAGATATATAATTATCATATCTCAGTTATATTATATAGTGAAATTAAAACAATAAAATAATAAAAAATACTAATAATTAAACAACGGAACATACAAATGACATCATAAATAAAATACATAAAGAATAACATTTCTCTAATAAAAAATTATGAATGTATGTTAGGACAATTTGTTCTGTTATGTCCTTGTTGTCGGCATATTCCACATTTTTTCTTGGTATCCCGTTCAATTTCCTCGTCCATTTCGGTGGGAATGCGATTTGACATCGAACAACACTCTGCATTTCTCCTTTCCTTGGATCAAGACCCACTGATTTCCTTCATATTCTTGCCACATTAATTCGTGTGATAGTAAACTAAATGAGTTGTCGTAGATGTGCAATATGTTCTGCAAAGTAAATAGCGGTGACACATAGTTTATGTGATGGACATTGACAGATTTACAAGCAGCCATGACGTGAGAACACGGTGAGTGTTTAGCCTGATATTCACCACAATCACAATTTTGGAATTGTAACATGACCCTAAATCTTCTAGGTGGTCTAGGTGTTTCAAGTGGGACTTGGGTCTCTGTTACAAGAAATGTGTGATTGTATCTATCAAATTCATTAACAATGTGCATATTTGATTCCAGCTGATTGCTATTCATTGTCTCAGAGACGACTTCGGAATACTGTGAGTCGTTTTATTACTTGGGTTTGTCAGCCTCTAATTGTAAAAAGATTTGTGATCTTGAAATATGTCTCCTCAACCAACGATGACACCGGCAAATATCTTGTGCTTTTGAACATGGAATTAACCGACTCAGACAAATTTGTGGTCATATGCCCCAACATTTTCCTTCATCGAAGCATTGTACCCAATATTTTTTTGTAGCTAATCAAGCCATTTAGCTACACTTGGTTTGTTCGCACGGATATCCCTAAGATGTCTCGCCAGTGCATTTTCTCCGTGTATGAGTACGCTGTTAATATTCAATTTAATATGTAATGAAATTTTAAATAAAATATATTTTAGTGGAAAAATATTAAATATTCTCACCAGCTTGCATGAGTGATTTCTTCATATATTTACAATTGGGGTTACTGCGAAGGAAATTTTGTACAATGTGGTGCAGACAGAAGAAATGGGATGTGTCCCCAACCCATAAGTTAGTTGCGTTGTTGTAGGCACTTATAATCACATGGTGCCTATCTGAAATGAGAGAAATGTTACTTTGTGGAGTAACATGCCTTCTCAAATTCTTTAGGAAGAATCCCCACGCTGAAGTTGTCTCCCCTTCTACAATGGCGTAAGCAATCGGGAAGATATGGTTAGCAGTTTCTTGTGTTGTAGCTATCAATAATGTGTCTGTATACTTTCTGTAAAGTCACGTACCATCTACTTGTCAATGAGTTTGCAATGTGCAAACCCATTAATGCATGAACCTAAAGACCAAAAGACATGTTTAAGTGGTCATGTTAGACAATTTTAAAAAAATTTCTCCAATACATTAAAAATATGTCTTCAACTTTTTTGTCATAGTTTTCACGTCAAAGAATCCAAAAAAAATATATGGTGTAACAGTTTCATCAACAACGCCCTCAAATTAATGGAAAAAAAGAAAAAAAAAACATGTTTTTGACCCTTAAAACAATGATTAAGTGGTCATGTTAAACAATTTTAAAAAATTTCTCCAATACATTAAAAATATGTCTTTAATTTTTTTTCATAGTTTTCACGTTAAATAATCCAAAAAAAATATATCGTGTAACAGTTTCATCAACAACGCCCTCAAATTAATAGCAAAAAAACAAAAAAAAATATGTTTTCGACCCTTAAAACAATGTTTAAGTGCTCTATTTACAAAACTGACATTGAATTGACAACTGACAATTTAAATTCAAAGTATGACATCAATAATGGACGTGTACACTACGTACAAGGGTAAAATCACAGTCGAAAATGACAATACTATGCACTATATCGATAAAAGAAAAAGTTGGAATAATGACATGTCTGAATCAATATTGGATACTAGATAAAACTCTACCAAATACACAATTCTAACCTTATCATAATTCGATAACATCAACGTGACAAATATTCAAACAACTATAAATAAACAAAACTCTCTCAATACCGTCACACACTTCGACAACAAAATTCAATCTCCATATTATGACATTCTTGGGAGAAACAAGCACTCAAATCATTGCTAACTCGATATTAGCATTCATTTTTTCAAATGGATCAATCATACACAACAAAACTGGTGTTTATTTTTAATGTCTTACTCCAATACCAATGCGAGTTTCTAATGAGTGTTATTTCCAAACACTAAAGAGTAGAATGCACAACACCCTTCAACTAACCAATGACCAATCTGTGCATGAAACCTACTATCGACAACCATTCATAGATGCAGGTCAACAATATTGTTTTATTCTTTGCAATTGAAAAACGATGATGTTTGCACAATGTTAATGAACAATTAAAAAACACCCTTGTGTTGGTCCTATAGAATTATTATGTATCATCAGCAGAACACTCGATGGTATACTCAACCTACTTCGATCCACCATCACTCCTACTCATGATGCAATGTTGTATTACAATGGCAAGTGGAAGATACCACAACAAGACAATTTTTTGGGTTACTCCTTTACTGGAACAAATCCAATAAGATTTGAAATTCCTTCCAGATGCAACATCGAAACACTCAAGAATATAATCAAGCAAGTTGCACCTCTAGGGGTTCCCCCTTATGGAATTCACGAATCACAAGTGGTCAAACAATTGTTCTTCCGACAGTCATGCCATGCAAAATATTCGAAAAATTAATCGAATATGAAATAATACAATTGAAAAATGTTGAAGACGTATTAAAGGTGTTAGCAGAATCCAATTACTAGAAGCGTTTTTATCCAATAGAAATTTTAGTTATTTTTAACAAACCAATATTCCAACTACTGGAAGAAGACATGTTTGCTGCATGACATCTTTTAAATTATGATTAGTTCCTTCATTTTCATGTTTCAATTGTTATTGTTAGTACGTTTCTTTATTTTCGTTTTTTAATGTTCCGTTTGTTGTGTTTGTCTCTCTAATTATTATTGTTTGTACATTATGTTATTCTATTATGTTTCCATTATTATGTTTATCTATCTAATTATTATTATTTTTTGTTGTTTTAATATTTTAATTTCATCATATAATATAACTGAGATTTGATAATTATATATCCACTTTGTTTTTAATTAATTTATTTTTTAATCACTTTGTCTTTTTTATTTATTTTAACATTAATATTTATTAATTTTAATACTACTAAAAATTATTAAATCAATAAAATTTATAATTTTTTTTAAAAATATATTTTTAGAAAATATAATTGCGGAAGTTGGGTTGTCAATTCTCAACTTCCCATGACAACAAATAATTTTTATTTTATTTTATAATATAAACTTAAAAAAAAGGAAAAAAAGTTACATGAGAAGTCGAGTTCCCAAACTTCAACTTCTCACGGCATGAAAAAATAGTGTAATTTGAAAAATAAACTGCAAGTGTAGATTGGGATTTTAGTCAAACAAAAGTGATGTATTTCAGGAAAAAAAACCTCACTTTCCATTTGAAGAGAACACTTCAGTGGTTTGGAGTTGGCTTACTTGCACAATCTTGTGTGGTTGGGTTATTGAAGTGTACCATCTTCGAAATGATTATCGAAAAAGTTAGAATACCCACTTCATTCCATCCCCTGATTTTCATCGATTTTTCACTGGTAAAATACCTGATACATTATATAAATACTCGGTACACTTGATATGCCAAACCATTAGTATCCTTCTCCAACTTCTTTATCCCCCCTCCCATTACCCAACCTTGAAATTGTGACAGCTACAACCATGTCCATATGTCCTTTGTCGGCCCATTATATTGCCCACATAACCACTGTATCCGAACAATGGTGGATAAAATGTAGGGTGACTAAAATGTGGAGTAGTACACCCTCTAAAACTACACATGGAGGTTACTAGTTACTGGATGTGATTCTCATTGATGCCAACGTAATTTCCTCGCTTATATGAACATCAAAAGTTGAAGTTTTACACTATTTAACCCTAACACACACACACACTCTCTTATAAGATGATTTTTGGATAAAGCATTTTCCATTGTAACTCTTTTCACACACATACCCGGTGTAAACTGACTTTTGCATATCATTTTATAATTTATGTTATTTATTTCGTTTATTATATTTGCATTTCTATGTAGGGCTCCAAGATTTAAGCTTCTACTCTTTCACATTTGCTGAATAGCAGGAAGTTTCACCTAATTGAGGGCAACGTGTACTTCTTTAAGAATTCGGCTATGGTTGGAAACAAGGGACATTACAGAGAAATCCTTCAGAGTTTTAAGCTAATGTTTTGGGCCGACAATGAGACAAAATCAGCTTACAAATTACAATGACATACTATACTCAGTTTCCAATGACAGTACATTGTAAAGACATTATTATGGTTTAAGTAACATCAACGTGACACTTGATACGACATAACTTTAATTTCGGCACGTCAATTTAAAAAAAATGTTAATTTTTACATGTTGAGACATATTTTAATATTAAATAATATTTTATATATAGTGTATATTTCATTTAATATTCAATAATTTAACAAAAAAATTAAACTAAACTAATAATATATCCATCAATCTAATAAAAAAAATTCAAAGAGGAAATATGCGTTGCAAGTAAATATATATAAAGTGTTGCATGAAACATTTGGGATATAGGACACAAATCAAAAGATTATGATAAGATTATGATAAATCTTGTGCATAAAAAAAAAGAGAAAAGAAGGTAAAGAACAACAAAATTTCATAAAGAATAACATTGAACATTGTCACATCAAGGGATTGAGAAGCAAAGTCGCGTGAAGAAGAAAAATAAAAAATTATTATAAATATTTATTATACAATTAATAATTTTTTATACAACAATATAAAAAAATACACTTATTTCATTAGAAAATGAGAAAAATGATTATAAATTGTATAAATTTATTTATTTTAAAATAAATATTTTAAAATTTTTATCAATAATAAATTATGATTAAATAAAATGCTCAAAACTTTTATTATTTCATGTTTATTTATTATTTATTATATATATTTATTATACATTGAAAAATTATATATTTGTTATTTATTACATGTTTTTCTCCTCAATTTTAATAAATAAATCTTATTTTATTTTTCAAAGTACATTTATCTTTTTTAAAAAGGAAATAAATGTAACGAATAACATAACAAACGTAACTAACATAAACATAGTTTTCCATAGTGGGTAGGAGCAGCTGAACACACGTACAATAGCGTTGATGACAAATTAGGTAAGTAGTTGTTGAATTCAAATCAACTTTCCCTTTCGCTTCCTCTCCCTGCACTCTGCACTGAGCAATGACATGCTTGTTGAGAGCGAAAAACCCATGCTACTCTCTAGCGAGGCGCCTTTGAATCTGGTGCATGAGCAACGTCCCCGAGACCACAGTGTATTCGAGTACCACATCGCAGAGCTCGACCAAGCGCGTGACACTGAGCCACTTGCAGCAGAAGCACCGCGTCTCCTAGCTCATCACCATGGTCACCGCCTACGACTACCCCGCCGTCATGCACCTTGACATCGTCGGCATTGACATCTATCTTGTTGGCGCCTCCACGGCGATGGTGGTCCATGGCCACGACACCACACTAAAATGCCATTTATATTTTTACGAAAATGCCATTTGGTTGTGTCGGACATGGTCAAATTCTCGTGTCGAAAATAATCAATATGTCGGATTGGTTAACTGCGTGTCGGACATCGTATAGGAGCGTGTCGATGTGTAGGAGCGTGTCGAATATGACACTCTATTTTTTAACGTGTTTGTGCTTCCTTGGTTATGGTGAATGGGAAAGTTGATCACATAGTTAAAAATACTGTCATTCCTATATTCCATTTGTTGTGTTGCACAAATTTGTGCTTTTGTCTTCATGTATGATCTCTACAGTCACTGCTTTTATGGATATATATTTTAAAAATGTAAAATATGTTGCATGATGAAGAAAAGAATTTATAGTCACTACCACAAAATTAATCTACACCATGATATATATATATATATATATATATATTTGTATGCTTTTTTTTGTTCTGTTTTTGTTATTTATATCCATTTATGTCAGTTTTTTACTTCATGTAATATGTGTTTTCCATCTATAATTTTCAACTAATGGATCTGTTGTTTTTGGCATTTTAAATTATTATATTTATAATAATATTATAATAATATAAAATAAGGTATAATGCAATATCATTTTCATTTTTTCTTACATGTAATTGTAAATTCAATTTTTAAATTAATTTTTTATTATATGGTTAAATCATCCACATTTAACAGATATCATGGGCATGGTAACTTACAAAATGCGTGAAACATTTTGTGGCAATGGAGGTCTGATGTATGATTGAACCCATCAATCATGAGTTTTTCTAAATCTTCCTTGCATTGAAACTCAAATTTCAAGTTTTCTTCAAGGATACAAGGTTGTCCAGAATTCAGAAATGGAAAGTGGAGAAAAGGTAAGGGATGAAGGTGAATGACACCTGGAAAAACTTTTCAATAAGCCTAGGAAGAATCGCCACAATAGCTTGCAGCTATTGATAAGAAACATGAAGTTCTTACACAAGAACAAGAGATAAATCTCTTACACACGAACTCTGCTTTCATTCACTTAGAAAAATGGAGTTCTCCTTTCACATTTCAGTTGACAGCTTTATATACAGAATGAAAATAACTGTCTATAATCGATTATTTCGTCCAAATAATCGATTATTTTAACTATTGTAATCGATTATTTTACCCATATAATAGATTAAATTGTTCATCAGACATCTGGAATTCTGTTACGAACAAAATGATTAAATCACCTTGTAATTGATTAAGCCAGACGAACTAAGTTTTTACAATGCACACATGTAATCGATTAAGTACCCATTTAATCGATTAACACAGGAAGTTCCTAATTCTGTGTAAAGCTTTATTTAATCGATTACGAGCCAGTGACAATCGATTAAAATGTTCTGTAATCGATTATTTTACCGAATTAATCGATTAAAGCAGTGAATAAATGTTTTTATACAATTTCTAATTGAACTTGAGACATCAAAATCCAGCCCTTGTTATCCTTGAGTTGATGTGCCTCTTCATACTTGTCCAAGTTAGCTTTGATGTGATCTTGAAGTGCTTTAATCCTAGCTCTTGTCATTGGTCCTTTAAAGCTCACTCAAGGTCACTTTTGATACATAGGTAACTAAAAGTAGTCTATAATTTTATTATACTAATTTACATCTTTTTGATAGGGGTAAAGTTGAGGTTATACTTTACAATGATTATGCCAAAGCAAGTCAAGGATTATTTCTCCACCAATAGAGCCAAACCAATGGTCATAAGTAGTGGTTTGAAAGTGACCGACTACATCATGAGTTAGTTATATGGTTGCATTTTTTTTTTCTCTCATTATTAATTAACTTTGACAAGCATGAATATAGTATGTGGTTACAGTGCAATAATGACATTAGAATGAGATATCGTTCTTGAAAATTGCCTCACAGGGACAAAACTGATATTCAACCCTATCAATCAAGAGGTTGAGGGGTTTAGGTATTCGTAACTGTTGAAAATACTCATATCATCAAATAAAAAATCTATATTTCGATATCTATTCGATGTATATGTATAACAATTCCCATGTAAAAAAAGACTTTGTAACTCATATAGGAATGTACTCAATTTGTTAAAAAGATGTCATTCCCATGTAAAATACCTTATTTATGTGTACATTGCCAAATTCTATCACTGATTCATGCTATATTTCTCATGCAAATGTGGCACGACAATAATCCCCAAGAATGATGGACATGTTTATTCCCGTTGTCGAGTTGCAAGGGGCTTGCCAAAACCAAGGTCGCGGATACAAAACATACCTTAATTGCATTCTTTATATATGAATTATACCATTTATATATGAACTACTCAAACTATGTTCCTGTCGTGATATATGTTCATCATTTGTACATTTTTATAGATACAATATAGTGATCAAGATCTTTGATGAAATTGAGTCTTTTCCACTTTGTGTTCCTTTGTGGATGTTGAGCATTTGATTGGGAAATCATGTTCCTGGCTCTTAGATGATATACAATTTTTGTATTTCCCTTCTTTTTAATTTTAATGTTACCTAAATTTGTGAAGTACCACAAACAAATTAATCTGCATGTAATCCATACATAAGTGTGCTACATTCCATACTCAAAAAGCAGAGTGGAAAGTTAGTCTTTTTTGTGAAGATAGAGAAGCTGAGGACGTGTAATAGTAACCGGCCTGTCTCAGATGTTCACTGTCTTGAGGCTATGTGCTGAACCTCACAGCGTTAGAGAGTTCTGCCGTGGATTATCTTACTCAACTAACGCTCAGGTTGTGTGGAATTCCTTATACTTATTTATTTACAATAATTAAGTGTGTTACACAATTGCTTATAGTTGCAATAATATGAATAGATCTAACACTTGCAAATATATGCAGGGTGCATGATTCTGGATTCAACTACTTGCCCTCGGTAGACAACGATATCAATGGGAATTTAGTGGACATGGCTTGCCCATCTGAATGCTCCTCATCCGCAAATGAGCAAGTCATAGTCATGCCCACTAAACCTTATGCTACAATCTGTGATGCTGCTTCGCGTAAGAATTTAAATGGGGAGTTCCAGAAGGAAGGAAGTAAATGGGCGAGAGACATGGATCTTACCTTCATTTGTGAGGGTGTTGATCCATTCCTATCTGTGTCTTGATCAGCTGTGTGCCTTAATCTTTTGTCAAATTCCACTAAATCATATGTAATATAGCTTAGCTACCAGGGGCTTTTGGGGAGTATTTTGTAATAATTTTTGTATTATATTTTGGATTGCATGTTCCTTTTGCATCACATAGGTTCAATGCATGTCAGACTTATATGGCCCTATGTGTGATGATATTTTGCTGTTGATCGTCATGTATCTATACATCAAGTGTGCAATGTACACCAACTTTGAAGCTCATTATTGCGAAAATTTACAACTGCCAACTGAATTTCGCCCCAATCTAACACTAACCTTGAGGTGTAGTTTAAATATTTTTTGATATGATTTAAGTCATATTAATTTATACTTGCATGGGTTTTATAATAATATTCATTATCTATATATTCAAACTTTGTTGATTCATTCATATGATATGTTCTTTATAAATATGAATTATTCTTATTTTTTTTGTGATATACAACAATAAGTAGATAGTAAGCAATTTTGCGCAAATTTGATAACAAAACCCATAACCTATTGTCAAGTTTATGGGTTAGTAAAAATCTTAATTTCTTGGTAATTTTGTTTCATGAAAATATGGTTTTAAGGATTAGGGATGAGGAGAGTAGTATTTATCTTTTTCAATCAACATTTTAAAATAGCATATAATTTATATATTTTTTTGGTTTTTTTAATTTCATGAATGATTTTTGTAATTTGTAAGACTTGAAATAAATTACACTTTTTATTTTATAATTATTTAAATTTATTCAAGTGTAACAAGAATTTAAATTCTCACTGATGTTTTATCATCTATGATTTTGTAGTACTAGTAACATATATAACATATGTAACTTCTAAATTATATATTAATTTTTAGTGTTAACATTATATACTATTTTTAGTTTAGGATAATTTGTATAATGTTCCATATATCTAAATAACATGTTAATTATGGATTTTGACTAATATTAATTTTTTACAATAAAATATAATATAAAAATGATAATTGTTTTTTTATTCTTCTGTTATAACTTGTATTGGGATCCATGTGGACGCATGAGTCGCTCCGCTACGCTACGCTATATTTTTTATAAATTAATTTTAATTTTTATATGTTTGATAACTAAAAATATTTTTATTTATGATGTTATTGATAAAGTAATTTAAATCAATTAATTTTAATTGTCTTATAACAAAGAATCAAATTATTATTTTCTAATAAATATATTAACTAAATGTTATTATACTGGTTATCATAACAATTAAATTAAATATTAAGAGTTTAAAAATTAAAAATATTGATTAAATTTAAATAATAAAATTATAAATATTTTTTTAAATGTCACAACTTTATTTTACTGTTATTTACACATTATTTTATATGATGAAATTTTAAAAACAAATAATATATTTAATGAAAATAAATATTATTGATCGTTTGATATGAAACTGTGATAAATATTTTTTTAAAAAAAACTTTTTTCCCGTTCACTCATGATGACATAGAGAATAATTGTTTCTCGTAAATGATAATTGCAGTTTCCATCATATAAAAATGAAATTAAAACTAATTTACATAATGATATAGTGAGTAAGTAATTTAAAATTTTCTTGTAATAAAAATCATTTTTATAAATTAATTTTTAATTTTGTTTCTATCATAATCAAAAATATTTTATTTATGATATTATTGATAAAGTAATTTAAATTAATTAACTTGGATTTTCTTATAACAAAGAATCAAATAATTATTTTCTAATAAATATATTGACTAAATGTAATTATACTGGTTATCATAATAATTAAATTAAATAATAAGAGTTTAAAAATTACAAATCTTGATTAAATTTAAATAATAAAACTATAAATATTTTTTTAAATGT
>PYAF01000554.1:13677-56718 GCA_007407185.1 Glycine tomentella
GATAAAGTAATTTAAACTAATTAACTTTGGTTGTCTTATAATAAAGAATCAAATTATTATTTTCTAATAAATATATTAACTAAATATTATTATACTGGTTATAGTAACAATCAAATTAAATAAAGAGTTTAAAAATTTCAAATGTCGATTTAGTTTAAATAATAAAAATAAAATTAAAACTAATTTATATTAGGATATAGAGAATAAGTAATTTAAAACTTTCTTATAACAAAAATTATTTTTATAAATTAATTTTTAATTTTTATCTATAACATAATTAAAAATATTTTTATTTATGATGTTATTGATAAAGTAATTTAAATTAATTAATTTTAGTTATCTTATAAGAAATAATTAAATTATTATTTTCTAATAAATATATTAATTAAATATTATTATGCTGATTATCGTAACAATTGAATTAAATAAAGAGTTAAAAAATTTCAAATGTTGATTTAATTTAAATAATAAAAATAAAATTAAAACTAATTTACATTATAATATAGTGAACAAGTAATTTAAAATTTTCTTATAATAAAAATTATTTTATAAATTAATTTTTATTTTTATTTATAAAATAACTAAAAATATTTTTATTTATCAAAACATTGTTTCTTCTTCTCAATATTTAATCCTATGAGAAAATAACAAAAAAGAATGAAAAGAAAGAAAGAGAAGCTGAGAGAGACAAAGAGAGCATACTCGTCACTTAATGATACCAAAAATCTAAAGAAATAACTGAGAGCACATTACCATATTGCATATTTGCATTAATGAAATTAATTTATGCAAGCAATGCACAAATCGAGAGGGGAAGATTGAAGGCTGGATCGTAAGGGAGAAGGAAGCGATATAAGAGAAGAAGAGAGAGAATTTGAAATTCAAATTGGAATTTGATATTTGAAATTCAAATTCCAGGATATTGGAAGGAAGCGTGTAAAAAATTGATGAGAAAGAAGAAACAAAGGAAGCACAGAGAGAGGGAGAAGGAAATGTAGAAGAGAAAGAGAGAAGGAAACTAATTTTTTTTGAGAGAGAAAGACTGATTTCCAAATTTGAATTTCAAATTTCAAAATTTTTTCCCTTTGCGAGCTGAGTGCGTGTGAAGCGGTGAAAGAAAATTTGGAAAAAAGTGAGGAAGCATGAGAGGGCAACATGTCAGAAAATGAGGCTGAAGTTTGATGTGGAGGTGACAAGTGACTAGGAAATGTTCTTTTATTATAAGGAATAGATAGATAATAGATAATAGATAGATTGATGTTCACGTAAATTCTGGCAATAAAGTGGCTGAGTGGGACACTTGTCCGGGAAAATACGGTGGTGCATTCTACAGTGTTTTGTTTGCATTCTTATTCCTATTCATATTGGGGTTTCCACTCAAGCGCAAACAGTAGTCTCACAAGCTTCTTCAAGAAGCAAAGCAACTCATGTATCCACAACACATGGTTTCATCTCCATGTCACACTCATTCATATATAGATCCCACGTTCAATCTCTTGATTATCCACAAGAGAATGGGCCTGTTTGGGTAAGCTTCTCTAGAAGTACTTCTAGAAGAAGAAAATAAGAGTAAAAAGATGAGATGAGCTTCTCCATAAGTAAAAATAAGTTCTCCATTAGCTAATTTGTAAAAGTTCACCAATGTAGCTTCTCTAAAAGATGAGATGACATCTACAAATTAGCTAATGAAGAGCTTATTTTTACTTATGAAAAAGCTCATTTCATTTTTTTCTCCTTACTTTTCTCTTCTAGAAGTACTTCTAGAGAAGCTAACATCCAAACAGGCCCAATGTCGTCCTCTAAAATGCTCAAGATTGAGCTTAAGGATATTTCTCATTTTTATACGCATTTCGTCGTAGAAGCTCGAATTATATATCTTTGGAAATGTTCCTCTACCTTATGCAATGAGACGTTTACAGGGATGGAGATGATATTGCACGATGACGAGGTTCATATGTTATTTTGAATTCGTAAAAAATCGTATTGTTTGCCTTTCGTTTTTCTTATCTACCTAATTTTTGATATATGTACAGGGATGCGAGGGAGAGGTGTTTGCTACCTTAGCTGTTCTACAAAGCAAAAATTTAAATTTTGTTGAAGGTGGTACTTACAAGTTTCAAAATCTGGATGTGTTCTGCTTAACTATAGGTTGAATCAGTCCACTAGCCATCACTATAGAATGGTCATAAACTAGAGATCTGTAATTACTCAAACTTCATATGAGACTCTCACATGTGATGGTTTTTCTTATGTACACTTTAGTATCATCAATCGAGTCTCCACCAAAATAAACTATCTTATAGGCGAGTCTAAGTCATGCATGATTATGTCCTCAATATATGAAATATCTCAAATGAATTTTTATCATATTTCATCTACGTGCATTGTAAGATATTGTTTATTATTAAAGCATGTTTATAAGCCGAACTACGAACACACAATTTCTTATATATCATTGGTCTCATCCCGGGGGTTTCTTCAGAAAGAGTTTATTACAAGAATGAGATATTAATCAATCGATTTGTGTGGAGTTAGTTGATCAAACGTACGTTTATTCCCTTTATTATTTGTAGTAATGGTATTGTACTTAATGATCGCATGAACTTATTTTAATCAGGATGGCTATAGGTCAGCTAATTTTAAGATGTTGACAAATCTATAATTAAATTTCAGTGGTAATCTTGAATACATCCTGTCTGGAGACGATGATGAATATGTGAGGTGTAGTATGACCAACAGGCTTAATACTCTTGTTGGTCGTATAGTATTTGGTAGGTCAAATTATATAAATGTATTCAAATTTTTTATTAGTTTGGTAGCTATTTATTAGATTTCTTGGTTAAATTTTATTCAATGTGTCTCTTAATTTAATTTTAATTAAGAGATGTGGGAGTGGAGATCGTCCCTATGACGTCAAAAGTTCTCTTAAACCCTAACTTTTCTGAAGTTAATTCTTTCAAAGGAAGATTTAGTATCCACTGAAAGCTACATATATAGAACATTTTTCTGGTAAATCTTAATATACAATATTAATTATCAATTTACATACCTCACTACTTTGTTTTTGTAGATTGGTTCGTATTGGGATTCCATTTATTTTTTTATTGATCATCCTAGAAGAAAGGTTGAGTTCCTCCACTGTAAAGGACTGATCAGTTACATCTTCAAATTGTGTTTAATCTAAATTTTAATTTTCTAAGCTAAAATACCTGCAAAAAAATGATTCTGATTAATGCTTGCATAGTATTTTATTTTTCAAATAATGCATTCTGTTGATCAAAGGGAGATAAACCATTTTATTTTACATTGTACAAGACTATATACTTTTGTCATTTGGATAAGATTGATTAATTGAGATTATTGAACATGGTCCATGGTATGAAACTTTTGATGACATATCCACCAATTGGATTTGTTGAAATACATTATTTTCTTAATAAGTTTATTTTAAAGTTTAGTATATCCTATATGGGTTAGGGTTGTTGATAAAACTGGTCAGACCTTTCTTATGCTATCAAACCTTGATGTTAAGAAACTCCTACGAACCTCCTGCAATGAACTATATTCGCAAAGCCAGGTACATATTTATATTTATATATAGACTGTGTATTGTGATTAATCGTTTTACATGATCATAGTATGAATTATTAATATTTATTTTCAATCAATGGATACATTACATGTTAGGAACTTGACTCAACCAAATATCCAAAGTTGATATACTCTATCATTGGCTTGAATTTGTTGTGTTTGGTTGATAAAAAGTTGAAAAGTTACTTGGTAAATGAAGAGGTATATGAGGTTAACGAAGTTTGTCATGACACAGAAATCATACAAATGTTCCACGGTATGGAGTTTCCATCCATATCTGATGAGGCAATATGCCAATATATCAATTAAAACACTATGACCATTTGCTCTTACAAAATCCATATTTTAGAATGTAATTATAATATTCAATGATTGTCAGAATAAGTCAAAGAAGATCCAATGCATGCAACTCACGGCAGATGAGTATGTTTACCGCTGGCAAAGGAATTTACCTGATGTCAATACCAATCAAGAGGCATACACATTTACTCAAAGTAGTCATGTCTCATCTTCTTTGCCATAGGCCTAATTTTGATGCACTATTTTTAAATCATTAACATGTATTTGGGATTAGGATTATGAAACACACAATGTTTGTTTGTTCTATGCTTATTCTTCACGATGCTTGTGGAACACATCAATTTCCAGCAAGCCTATGCAAATCTTTCATTAGTAAAATGATCCCTATGATTAAAAACTTTAGGATACTAACCTAAAATGAATTAAGCTAAAATTAAGATGTTAAACTTTGTATATTAATGGTTTCAATGTGAAGACTAACATGAATTCACTTGCAATAATTTAGTATCTATAATCTAATATTTGATATGATGACTTATCTAAAATATATGACATGGGGTAAAAAAAAAAAAAAAAAGGCCATTTAATCTTATTTTACATTAGATTGATATAAGGCCGAACTACTTTGAAAGCTAAATTAATGGCTTTTTCAACATGTTATTTAGACGTAACATTTTGGGTTTTTTTGTTAATCAACAATGAAATTATTTGCAAGAATTTTGGGTCTTTTTTATTAATTAATAAAATAAAAAATAAATTTATCTATTTTTAATAATAATTTATATACTTTTAAATTTTGTCATTTATTAATTATATCCATTTATTACAAGTTAAAGACATGGAAAAAAGACATAAATTAAAACTATATAACACAGTGGCTTACTAACGTTCTTGCAAATATATTTAAAGATATTTACATCTATATACTTATATTTAAATATCTAAATATAATTTATAAATTCATCTGTGCATTTTTATATTTGTACTTCAAATTCAAATTTACGGTGTTGTCAACCATGACTAAATGCATGACTAACCAGTAATTCCAACTATTATTAATATATCCTTAATAATACTACAATGTCTATCAAAATTAACATCTTAGAAACACTGATTTTTTAATTTATAATATACAGCTAATAGGCTTAAATGTAATTTTGGTCGATCACCCTATTTTTAAAATATGCAATTTTAATCTCATCATTTTAAAATAGAAATATTTAATTCTTCTATTTTTTAAATTTTACAATTTTAGTCTCCTTATATTAAAATAGAGACATTTAGTCCTCCGATTTTGTAAAATTTACAATTTTAATCCTTCCATCAAATTCAAAAGGCGTTGATCGATTAGAAACTAACTTAAGATGTGACTCAAATTTAGTGATGTGATACGAGATAATTTGTTTAATTTATTTCATAGTCAGTGTTAATAGTCAACACTTTTAATTTAAGTAAAATGTCAAAATTACATAGTTTACAAAAATAGGGGACTAAATGTCTCTATTTTGGGAGAGAGATGAGTAGCAGTAGGTGATGTTAGAGGGAAATCCTTTTGTTGGAACCGCCAAGTCGACGTGATAATGTTGGAATTTATTTTGGGAGAGAGTTGTGTTTCGTTATCAACTCTTTCTTAATTGGTTCCTTGTTTCTATTTGATCGGGCATGTAATCTCAAGCTTAGATATATGTAAAAACTGAATCATGTCTTGACATGTGATTGATATATAATGGTTTAATATATTTATATATATATATATATATATATATATATATATGTATTTGTTTACGTATTTGTGCATTTTTTATGAGTGTATTATCGCGAGAAATTTACACTCATTTTCATAATCAAATTAATAGAGTTTTTATTCAAAAGTTGAAAATTATATGTTTAGAGTATTGATATCGTAGCAACGAGGCGGATCATTACATTATGCATGTTGAACTTCTTCAGGAGCTCTTTTACATACTTGGATAGTTCCTAAGTTTACACACATCATTCTTTTGAAATTGGTAAAGTCTTCTTGCATGGCCTTGACCCAATGTTTATCTTCCATAGCATTATCTATGTTTTTGGGTTCTATTTCAGATATCAGTGTTGTATGGCCTTGATTTCTGAGTGATGCTCTTGTTTGAACTCTTGTTGAGGGATCACCAATGATTTGACTTTCTAGATGATTCTTCCTGAGTAATCGTCCAATTGGTTCCCTAACTTCTTGAAGGTTATCCAGTGTTTGATTTGTTGTGTATGCTTCTAGTGTCTGATTGATCGTTGAGGGTCCAATGCCATTGTCAAATCTGAGATCTGCACAAGACTCATCTAGCTATGATATTTTTGTAGGCTTAGCGTCCATAAACTTCACATCAATTGCTTCTTCTACCACCAAGGTTCTAGACTTGTATACTCTATATGCCTTAGATGTTTCAAAGTATCCAAGCAATGTTCCAATATCACTCTTGAAATCAAACTTTCTCAAGCTTTCCTTAGTGTTTAAGATGAAACATTGACATCCAAATGGATGGAAGTATGAAATGTTGGGTTTGCGTCCTTTCGACAATTCATAAGGAGTCATTTTCAGAATTGGTCTAATGTAAATTATGTTTTGTAAATAGTAGACATTATTCACTGCTTTAGCCCAAAAGTGCTTAGTGGAATTATCATTGAGCATGGTCCTGACCATTTCTTGCAATGATTTGTTTTTCCTCTCAACTACACCACTTTCTTGTGGTGTTTTAAAGGTTGAGAAATTATGAAGAATACCATTATCTTTACAAAATAGATTGAAACTTTCATTTTCAAATTTTCCACCATAATTACTTTGATTGAAGTAATACATACTCCCTTTTAATTTTTAATTCTTTTACAAAATTTAAAGAAGATCTCAAAAGACTCATCTTTTTGAGCCATCTTGAGTAGTTGTCTACTGCTACTAGACCATATCTTTTTCCACTAATACTAATAGAGGTTGTTTTGGTAGGGCCAAACAAATTAAGATGTTAGTTATATTCTCTTAAAAAGGATTTTACTATGTAATGAGTTCAGATTTTCAAATCAAGGCCAATACCAAATCTGGATCTTATTATCGGTATTCGTGTGTGTGCCAAAAAATGTGTCAGCTTATGTGAGGATGGGTCAATTACTCAATTTCATGTGTATCACTATAACTCATCATACATTTGAAGTGGACTTTCATAATATGCCAAAAAATGTGTCAGCTTATGTGAGGCTGGGCCCTATATGTTTTGATTCACATTTTCAAAATTTATTTTGAGTTATACTATTATAAAATCAGCCATTTATTATAATTTTTATTCAATCTTATACGTCAAACATGTCAAACATACAACCCATATATGATATCTTTATCTACAACCAAACAAAGCAAACTGAGTGTTGCGAACTCGGCAAGTATACTGATCGTTTCAAGTAATAAAGAGTTAAGTAAGATATCGTTCCCACGAGGATTAGCGCACCGATTCAATTATAACTTAAATCTAAAAGTTGGATAGACAAATATTGGTAAAAGTATTGGTTATTTGTTTGAACAATTAAAGTAAGACAAGTGTTGAAAACATAAAACTAAGTTATGAACAAGGATTAAGTTGTCACAGTATAAAAGAAGCGTAGCCAGGGCACCCACACTCAACGTAATCTCCCAAATGGTCTGTATTGCGTACTTATATTCAATTAGTTAAGCCATTTAGCAAATATGTGCATCTAAGTTCAGTTGTTTACCGATTCCTCAGTGAAACAACCCTTTAACCCACTTGAAAGTCCTAATCCCTTAGTCACCTTCCTAGGGTTAAGCATTAAGCAACATAATGATTAAACTACCCACATACATTCCCATTCCTAGGTAATGTAAAGCAAGCTACCACACTTAGTTCCAAGACTAAAGCCCCAACATTCCTATTGTGAACCCTAGCTCTAAAACCTTTAATAGATTGATCAAGTCTAAGAAAGAGATATGAACATCCAAGCAAAGTGCAGTAAAATAGCTTTAGATAAACGAATAATAGCATTCAATACAACCCAAATGGGATTTACATCAAGTGCTTGGCCCTAGCTACAAAATGAAACTAGCCCAACCTATTCATGGTTGGCTCAGAGCTTACAAAATGAAATGTGCTCAGCTGAAGCACAAGGAAGAAGAAGATGGAGAATGGACTCCACTTGGACCTTCAACTCCCAAGCCCTAGCCAAAGCTTCCCAAGCTTCTAAAACTTCAAGTGTTTGTTGCCTTCAGTGTACAAAACGTGCCTTCAAAGCTGTAGTTGAAGCTTTTATAAGTTATGGGGGAAAATCCAAAACTACCCTCTCTTAACTTTCAGAATTACACAAACTGTAGACTCCCACGCTGGTAGCATGGGTATCCACGCTGGGGGCGTGGCTCTCCAGAGAAAAAGGCTGAAGGAAGCAGCTTCCCACGCTGGAAGCTTGGGAGTTCCACGCTGGTGGCGTGGGCATCCAGGAAGAGTTGCAAAAGGAGATGGTTCTCCACGCTGGTGGCATGGGTATCCACGCTGGGGGCGTGGAGTTTCACGCTGAAAGCGTGGCGTTCCACGCTGGAAGCGTGTAGTTCCAGTGGAATTTGCTGTTAGAGGCTGCATCCCTCGCTGACGGCGTGGGTTCCCACGCCAGTGGCGTGGCATTCCTCTAGTTCCCAAAATCTGCTTGTTTAATCTTCTTTCCTGCTTAAAATACGTTCAAATTAGCATAACATGAGACAGGAAAAGATTCATCAACATTTATCATGATTATATGCAATTCTAGGCCATTTGTAAATGATTCTTGGCTTTTAAAAGCTTGGAAAGGACCATATGCTAGGCGCATATCAAACAATTCCCAGATTTAAATATTGTTGTCCTCAGCAATGAACAAAAAGTTTCTGTGGGAAGCAAGGATTCAAGAATCTCAAACACAACATTGAACAACAATCACAGAGCTTAAAATGCTACAAATGACTGAATCACATCAAAACTTTAAACCAAAATTTTCAATTCTATCAAACATTGAAGTCTAACTTGAATACCCCTCACCAAGGTAATTATTCACTCATCACTCAAGTGTATGGGTAAAATACTCTCTAAATCCACCACAGTTCTAGCACCACCATAGGCTTGATCTGATTCTCAAGTTCCTAAAATTAAGAAACATAACACATGCATAGTTGATCAAAAGGTCTTGAAAGGGTTGTAACTTGGCCTGGCTCAATGGGTAGGAGAATTTGGAAAGTGACTAAACAACTATTGAGATTGAAATAGCATCAACTTTTCTATTCATTCAGAATTCCATTCTAACTTTCATTCCACTACCTCTTTTTAGCATTTTCTTTTTCTTTTGTACTTCCCTTTATCTTGTCTTGATTCCTTTTTCTTTCCTTTTTAATTGCAGACCATTTTTGATTTTTCTTTCATTTCTAACATTTTTCACCTGAATGCTTTTCTTTTATCCACACATCACATTTGCATTCCAATCTCAACTAAGGTAAGGTTATGACAGTGGTTTACAAAATTTCTTTGTCAGGTGTTTGAACAATTAGGTCTTAGGCTCAAAAGGGCTAGCAAGGGATTATCATTTTCAGGGAAGGCTATTTGGCTCAAGCTTAAAAGAATAAAATGCCTTTATCACGTCAACAATGCATGCATCAGAGAGAAACAGAGCAATTCTAGGGTACTATCACAGTGAGGTATCTCTCCGTAGAAAATACTGTATAAGCACAATCCTCACTGGCTATGGTATCAAGCTAGACTCATGATGATATCAGATCAAACATTATTATCCATTTCAAAATGAAGCTCAGTCATACAAGCATTCGCACTCAGTTCATGTTGTAAACAACGTCATGCCATAATTCATATCACCCAAGCTTCCAAAATATCAATACATTCACTGATTTGGCAAATCTAAATCCGAGGCATGCTTCAACAAAATTATCTAATATTTACTTCTAAAAGTTAAATTTAGACTCCAGATCAATTTTTGTATTTCTGTACGCATTAATCCACACAAAAAAAAATTTCTGCCTATATCGTATCTGTTCACAATTCACAAAAAGAACTATTCACCAAAAAGATCCCTCATTCACAAAAAGAATTTCATTTAACTGACGCTTGTTTCCTCAATTAACGCGACCTATTCCCAGATTTAAAACGATTGCTGCCCTCAACAATGACTCGCATACAACAACACAACACATCAATCAACATGGAACGCGTTACTAGAGGAAACAACATGCAATTCATACTGTATTAAAAACCAAATGCAGAAATGTTCAAGTGTCCAAGCACATGCACCATGTCACAAAAGGTGCGCAAAAAGTCTAAATTGAAAATGTATCCAAAGCATAATATGGAAAATAAACAAAAGCATCAATAAAGATAGAGTTGAAGAAAGAGAATCCAGGTCAGCGGGGCTGGTCATCGTCCATGGGGTCTGCATCAGCTGGTGGTGGTGATGGATATGCAAAAGCTAGCGCAGAGGGTTGTGGCTGAAACTCTGTGGGGTCAATCGACAGACGTCTGCAGATGGCCTCAAGCATGCGGTGCTGGCTGTCTATTTTCTCCTGCAGCTAAATGTAACTCGCGGAGTCCTCATAAATGGGGGTGCGGTGAGATACTGGACGGCTAGAAGCAGATCCTGGCACGACTGGTGGAGAAGAAGCAGGAGCTCTGGGAGGAGGAGAAGCTGCTCTAGGTGGAGGTCTGGGGATCTCATACTGAGGTTCCCCTAAGCCTTCATGCGGTGCCTGGCGAGGACTGCGGGCATCCATCTCTTCCTGGGACATGTCAGCAGTGCAGAGAAGCTGCTCTTGAAGCATGTGCTTCACTGAATCCAAATAAGTCCGCTGAGTCAGAGTGGGGCCTGGTTTCACATCCCTGGGCTCATCATCAGGGATCTCCAACCCTGCATGCATACATAAATGGGAGATAAGAGAAGAATGCGCCAGATGGAAACGGCTGCTGCTGTCTAGGGTCATGTGAAGAATCCGGTTAGACAAAAATGGAAGCAATGTCCAGATTCGGCTCCCTCATCAATACATAGATCGAGTAGGCAGGTCCTCTCCACATTAACATCCGTCATATTGGTTGAGGGAATGACGGTATGGTTAATGAATTGATGCCAAAAATCTGCTTCAGGGGTCAGCTCTGGTCTTCTCAGCTTTTCTGGAATTCCTTCCATACTAGATTTCATTTTCCACGAAGAAAAGCGCGCAGTTATGCCCCGGCGGAGTTCATCTGCCAACTGAGGCATATCATCTCTGTATAAGGATTTGCCGGTGCCCGGAATGGGCTGCATCTGCTCAAATCTCTGTGCAAAACCACAGCTGAAGAGGCTCTGGAAGGAAGTCTGGAGAAAGCTCTCGATAAATTTTGCATCAAATGGTACCCTGACACCTCTCACCCAGCTGCGCCTATGCTCTTCCACAGTGTCCCGATCGACATTGGCCAAGAATTCCTTAAGGATTGAGCTTGAACTTGGTTCTGGGAAACTGACCAATGTCTGCCATTACCGCCTGGTGATTACTTCTAAGATAGGGGAATCAACTGGTAAATCTTCCCAAGCTATGCGCTTCTCGGGAATGATCTTCTTAGGGAGGTACCATTTTTCAAACCTCTCTTGATGTTCCTGGCTGCGGAAACGACCATCATCAGATTCAGTTGTACGGGGTCGCTTGCTGCTGGCCCCGGCAGTGGATTTTTGCTTGCCTTTGTCAACTTGTTTCCCCTGAAATTCAGAAGAATCCAATACACCACATAATTTCCATTCAGCTTATTCAAACACAGAACAGGATATAATCATGGTAGTTCACAATTCCCAGATTTATTGGAAACCCTATATTAGAAATTATATTCCAAACATCACATATGGTTGCAACAAGTTCATCATATTCAAGGGATCAGAGTTTCAGATGCATATCAAAACAGCCACAAAGAATATACAATAATTACAACAAGGCTGAATAGCATGGGAGCAATTTGGAAACAATTCCCAGATTTAATTAGTACCATATTTTGGGCAAATATATTCACAATCAGCATATATGGTTGCAAGTTAAAGAAATTTCCAGATTCTATTTCAACATAATGATGCACAATGAATGTATCCAATTCAGAGAATTTGCGCTCCTTTCCATTAATTGAAATCAAAACCGAATCATGTAAACCATACGGGCAATTAAGTTTTCACCAACATAAGGCATTCACAGTTAGAACTTAGTCCCAACTCAGAATTCTACACATGATCATCATAGAAAACATGCTATACAGAGCCCCGTCTGCACTACCATTCCCAGATTTAATTCATACAATACCTCTTACCAAATGTTTCAGACTGACTGATCAAAGCATTGGTTACATGTGAAATGGCAAAACATGTGGTGTTTTAAGCATTAAATCTCCAAAACAGGGCTTAACTATTTAGCTCCTCACTTCATTGGTCTAGGGTTTTATTCACAATATCAAAATAGCATGCCAGCAATGGAATAATCATGGAAGTCCTTACAACCCTAGAACTTATGAATCCTACCACACATATTACTCCTCAAATCTGATAACACAATGAAAGCATTCATTTAAACACTCAAAGCAAACGTACAGAAAATCACAAGAAGAATCCTCATACAAGTGAATATCATTCATGCTTTTGCAATCAATCAAGTAAAGAACAGACCTACAACAAGTAGAGGGGAGAAGCATCCAACAATTCACAGCTTTCATTCACACAAAGTCATTACATGGCAAAAACCCAGCCACGCCATTGGCGTGGGAATCCACGTTCCCAGTGTAGGCTGGGAAACAGAACCTTAAAGCTGCAGCAATGGGGTCAAAAGCTACCCCAATCCATGGTGTTCTTAAGCAACAGGGTAACCCAGTGAAGGAATGCTTACCTTATCATGAGCCATGGTATGAGTTGAGAATGAGGAATGCACAAAATGGTAGCCCACGTGAGAAATGGTCAGAGCACCAAAACGGGATAAGATGAACTGTGGTGAGGAATGGAAGATAATGAGGTTAAAGGAGAGAAAAGGGGGAATTAAAGAAAGTCAATGGGAGTTAATGAAGGTTGGGAGGTTAGGGTTTGTGAGATAATGGAGTTTAATGGGAGTTACAAGAAGTAACAAGGGTGGAATGTTGGGACAGCTGAGATGGGTTCAAAATTCGAATTTTTAAAACCCTCCAGAGCTTCCACGCTACCCGCGTGAACCTCCACGCTGTCAGTGTGGACTTCCAGCAAAAACAGCAATTGCAGCTTGTAATCCACGCTGCCCGCGTGAACCTTCACGCTACCAGCGTGGGGTTCCAGGGAAAATGGACAATGCAGAGGGTTTACCACGCTATCGGCATGGCACTCCACGCCACCAGCGTGGGTGTCCAGAGAAACTTGGCTTCAGAGAAAAGTTCCCACGCTATCCGCGTGGAACTCCACGCTAGCAGCGTGGGGTTCCAGGGAGAGGTTTTTCACCTCTTTTCTGGCAAATCAGGCTATTCTTAACCCTCCCACACTGCTATCATGATGGTATGCCCTCATACTTGAATGAAAATGAGAATAACAAGCAAAACAAACATGATTAACCCTAGATTTTCTCACTTTAACATACAATAATTGAACTACATTAATCTATCCTAAAGAAAGGAAAAACACACAAACAAAGCAAACACCATTGAGTTGCCTCTCAATAAGCGCTTGTTTAACGTCACGAGCCTGACGGGAATCAATTAAGATTCAGGGGAGCTTAGAGGGACTGATACTGCATCCCTATCCACTTGGCCCCCATGGTAAGGCTTCAGCCGCCATCCATTAACCTTGAAAGGTCTATCAGCATCCAATGGACAAATTTCTATGGTTCCATAAGGGAATACCTTCCGGACAACAAAAGGGCCAGACCATCTGGATTTGAGTTTACCTGGGAACAATCTCAGACAAGAATTGTACAATAATACCTGTTGTCCAGGTTCAAACTCCTTAGGATGAATCTTCTTGTCATGCCATCTTTTGGTTTTCTCTTTGTAAAGCTTGGCATTCTCATATGCTGCAATTCTGAACTCATCAAGTTCATTCAATTGTAACAGACGCTTTTCAATAGCCTTGGTGAGTTCAAAATTCAGAAATTTAGTGGCCCACATGGCCTTATGCTCAAGCTCAACTGGGAGATGGCAAGATTTCCCAAACACCAATTGATATGGTGACATACCAATCGGTGTTTTGAAGGCGGTCCGGTACGCCCAAAGCACATCATCCAACTTCTTCGACCAATCTTTCCTTGAATTTCTAACAGTCTTCTCTAAAATCCTCTTTAATTCTCTGTTGGAGATCTCAACTTGACCGCTTGTTTGAGGATGGTATGGAGTAACTACCTTATGGATGACTCCATACTTGGTGAGCAGCCCTTCAATCTGTTTGTTGCAAAAGTGAGTTCCTCCATCACTAATGATTGCTCTGGGAATCCCAAAGCGTGTGAAAATATTCTTTCTCAGGAAGGCGGACACCACCCTTGCATCATTGGTAGGCAAGGCCACTGCTTCAACCCATTTTGAGACATAATCCACTGCCACCAATATGTATTGGTTGGAATATGACCTGGGAAATGGCCCCATGAAGTCAATTCCCCACACATCAAACAGCTCGACCTCTTGGATGTTATTGAGCGACATCTCATCTTTACGGGATATGTTACCCGTCCTTTGGCATCTGTCACAGCTTTCCACAAATTCCTTGGCATCCTTGAAGATTGTGGGCCAATAGTAACCACTCTGTAAGACTTTGTGAGCGGTTCTATTGCCACCAAAGTGTCCTCCATAGCTTGAAGCATGGCAATGCCACAAAATTTTTGGAACCTCAAACTCAGCTACACATCTGCGAATAATACTATCAGCACATTGAAAGTAAAGGAACGGGTTATCCCAATGGTACCTCCTCGCCTCATGGAAGAACCTCTTCCTTTGTTGCCATGTTAAGTCTTCAGGAATCACTCCGGCTGCTTTAAAGTTCGCCATGTCTGCGAACCAAGGTGTGCTAGCCACTGCCATCAATTGTTCATCTGGAAATGAATCATTTATCATTAAATCTGGGCTATCTTGCAATGTCCTCTCTTGGATTCTGAACAAATGGTCTGCCACTTTATTCTCTACACCCGCCTTGTCTTTAATTTCCAAATCGAATTCCTGAAATAAGAGCATCCACCGCAACAAGTGGGGCTTGGCATCCTGCTTGGTCAACAAATACTTAAGGGCCGCATGGTCAGTAAAAACAATGACTTTAGAACCAATCAAGTAAGGCCTAAACTTATCCAATGCATAGACTACCGCTAACATTTCTTTTTCTGTTGTGGCATAATTGACTTGTGCCTCATTTAAAATCTTGCTAGCATAATAAATCACATGCAAAATTTTATCCTTACGTTGACCCAACATAGCCCCAATAGCATATGCTCTAGCATCACACATCAATTCAAATGGCAAACTCCAATCAGGTGCAGTTAAAACAGGTGCAGTGGTAAGCTTTTCTTTCAAGACATTAAAGGCATTCAAACAATGATCATCAAAGTTAAAATCAGAATCCTTGACCAACAATTGGCTAAGAGGCCTAGCTATTTTAGAAAAGTCTTTAATGAATTGCCTATAAAACCCCGCATGGCCTAAGAAACTACGAACACCATTAACATTTGCAAGGGGAGGCAGTTTCTCAATCAACAACAGCTTAGCCTCATCAACCTCAATCCCTTTAGAAGAGATTTTGTGGCCTAAGACAATGCCATCTCGTACCATGAAATGGCACTTCTCCCAGTTGAGAACTAGATTAGTCTCTTGACACCTCTTTAAGACTTTGGACAGATTAAACAAGCATGCATCAAAACTAGAACCAAACACAGAAAAATCATCCATAAACACCTCTAGAAATTTTTCTACCATATCAGAGAAGATAGAAAACATACACCTTTGAAATGTTGCTGGTGCATTGCATAGACCGAAAGGCATCCGTCTGTATGCAAAGACTCAAAAGGGGCAGGTGAACGCTGTCTTCTCCTGGTCCTCGGGTGCTACAGGAATCTGGTTGTAGCCGGAGTACCCATCCAAGAAGCAATAATACTCATGTCCAGCCAACCTCTCTAGCATTTGGTCGATGAATGGAAGCGGGAAGTGGTCTTTTCTTGTAGCATCATTTAACCGGCGGTAATCAACGCACATTCGCCATCCGGTGATAGTCCTTGTGGGGATCAAGTCATTGTTATCATTTTGAACTACAGTGACCCCACCCTTCTTGGGCACAGTATGCACCGGGCTTACCCAAGCTGAGTCAAAGATAGGGTATATCATGCCGGCATCAAGAAGCTTCATTACCTCTTTTCTGACCACCTCCTTCATGATAGGATTCAACCTCCTATGCGGTTGTCTCACCGGCTTGACATCATCTTCCATTAATATCTTATGAGTGCAAAAGGAAGGGTTGATACCCTTCAAATTAGAAATTGACCACCCAATGGCAGTCTTGTGCTCTCTCAACACCTTTAACAGCTTGCTTTCTTCTTCTTTGGTCAGCCCTTTGTTGATGATCACTGGATAGGTTTCTTCATCTCCCAAGAAGACATATTTTAGAGACTCCGGCAACTATTTCAACTCTACCTTTGGTGCCCCAATAACAATATCAGTTGCTTTCTTCTCAAGAATCTCCATGGCCACTTCTATGACTTCTTGTGGAACACTTGAGTCTTGAATTTCTGTCTCTTCCTCTATCTCTTGAATCAAAGCTTCTCCATATTGCACACATTCATCCAAAACGTCAATCCTGAAGCAATCATTTCTGTCAAATGGAGTCTTCATCATATCAAAGACATTGAAGACCACTGACTCATCATTCATCCTCAACTCTAGTTTGCCTTTTTCAACATCTATTAAGGCTCGGGTTGTAGCTAGGAAAGGTCTACCCAGCAAAAGTGGTATCTCACTCTCCTCCGCCATATCAAGAACAATGAAGTCTGCTAGAAATATGAACTTGTTTACCTTGACAAGCACATCTTCTAGGACTCCACTTGGCTTCCGTAAAGACTGGTCAGCTAATTGGAGGGATACCATGGTAGGCTTCAACTCAGAGATTCCCAAAGACCTGCACATTGTCAATGGCATTAAGTTAATACTAGCACCAAGGTCACATAAAGCTCTACCAACATTAATATTCCCAATAGCAATAGGAATGTTGGAGCTTCCAGGATCACGAAGCTTTGGAGGCATCTTCTTTTGAATAATGGCGCTACATTCTTCTGTAAGGATCACGGTGTCACATTCTTGTAGCTTATGCTTCTTAGACAATAGCTCCTTCATGAACTTAGCATAATTTGGCATGTTTGCCAACGCCTCCGCGAAAGGAATATTCATTTGTAGCTTCTTGAACATCTCAAGGAATTTGGCAAACTGTTGCTTTTGCGCCTTCTGCTTCAATTTCAAAGGATATGGTGGCTTTTCAAATCTGGAAAAATCCAGAGGTGGTTTGGGAATGGAGGCAACTTTTTCCTCCTCTTTTTCTTTGTCTTTTGAACCACCGAAAAACTCAGCCACCTCAGGTTCCTCAGCCACTATAGGAGTTTCTCGTTCATCATCCCTTGGGACCACTTTGGAGGCTTTTTCTTTGGGAGTAATCACAATCCCACTTCTTGTAGTGATGGCCTTTGCATGTTCCCTAGGATTCACAACAGTATCACTAGGGAATTGACCCTGTGGTCTCTCTGCTAGCTGCCTTGAAAGCTGGCCAATTTGAACCTCTAAGTTCCTGATGGATGCATCTTGATTCTTATGATGAGCCCGTGTCTCATTCATGAATGCCTCAGTGGCTTGGATATGGTCATTGGTGGTCCTAGCCAGTTGCAACATAGCTTTCTCCAATTCGAAAGGCTCCTTAGGAGGAATGGGAGGGGGTTGCAAGTAATGGTTAGACTTGTAGTCTAAACCACTTCCTTGAACTCTCCTCTGAAAATTACTCCCTGAAGCTTGGTTGGGATTCCTCTGAAATCCTTGTGGATGCCTTTGATCATACCACACTCCATTGACTTGAATGGGATCAGCTCCTATCAAAGTGGGGCATTCATTTGACTCATGATCCCCTTGGCAATACTCACAAACAACCCCACTTGCCTTGATTGAAGAAGCTTGAGCTTTTGCAATTTCAAGCTTATCAATCTTGGCATTCAATATGGCTAGTTGTTGTGATAATAGCTTCTGTTCAGCCAACATCGCATCACTGCTGCCCAAATGAATGACTTCTCTTTTGGCTTTAGCTACAATGCTCTCATTTTCATTCCTAGCTAGAGAGTCAATCAATTCAAAGGTTTGAGCTGCAGTTTTAGATCGGATGGAACCCCCAGCTGCACCATTAACAACCAGCCTGGATTCCGGTAGCATTCCATTGAAGAAAATGCGCACCTTCTTCCCGACTGTCATGTCATGTCATATTGAGGGCATCGCCTGATGAGTTCTTGGAATCTATTCCAAGCTGCACACAATGTCTCTCCTTCTTGTTGAGTGAAGTTGGTGATCTCATTCACCAAGCGGTTGTATTTCTCCATGGAGAAATATTGTGCGAAGAACTTGGCCATCAATTCCTCCCAAGTGGTAATGCTGTTGGACGCTTGTCGATCTAACCACCTGAGGGCTTTTCCTTTCAAAGCAAAAGGAAATAACCGAAGTCGAATGGCATCATCTGATACGCCTTGATGTTGGATGGTGTCACAGATTCGAATAAATCTGTCCGCAAAGTCATGAGGATCTTCGTTGTCATCTCCACCAAATTGGCTTCTCTCCACCAATCCAATCAAAGAAGGGTGGATGTCGAAGTTATTTGCTTGAATGAGCGGTCTGACGATGCTAGAAGTAGGCCTAGTGAATAATGGAGCTAGAATGTCCTCCATTAATTCATCCTCTGGCCTAGGCGGATCATTTTCTCTTCCCGCCATATCTAGTTCCTCCACAGGCTGTGAACTAGATGCTTCTGCTTCTCTTCTTTCTCTAGCAAGTCTCATATTCCTCCTTGTAGTTCTTTCTAATTCGGGATCAAACTGAAGAGTTCCAGGATCAACTGTACCTCGCATAAACTCAAGAAGCAGGTAGTAACAAAAGAATTCCAATCTTAAAGATAGAAAGTTATGATAAAATTGGTGAAACTAATCCCCGACAACGGCGCCAAAAACTTGTTGCGAACTCGGCAAGTATACCGATCGTTTCAAGTAATAAAGAGTTAAGTAATATATCATTCACGAGGATTAGCGCACCGATTCAATTATAACTTAAATCTAAAAGTTGGATAAACAAATATTGGTAAAAGTATTGGTTGTTTGTTTGAACAATTAAAGTAAGACAAGTGTTGAAAACATAAAACTAAGTTATGAGCAAGGATTAAGTTGTCACAGTATAAAAGAAGCGTAGCCAGGGCACCCACACTCAACGTAGTCTCCCAAATGGTCTGTATTGCGTACTTATATTCAATTAGTTAAGCCATTTAGCAAATATGTGCATCTAAGTTCAGTTGTTTACCGATTCCTCAGTGAAACAACCCTTTAACCCACTTGAAAGTCCTAATCCCTTAGTCACCTTCCTAGGGTTAAGCATTAAGCAACATAATGATTAAACTACCCACATACATTCCCATTCCTAGGTAATGTAAAGCAAGCTACCACACTTAGTTCCAAGACTAAAGCCCCAACATTCCTATTGTGAACCCTAGCTCTAAAACCTTTAATAGATTGATCAAGTCTAAGAAAGAGATATGAACATTCAAGCAAAGTGCAGTAAAATAGCTTTAGATAATGAATAATAGCATTCAACACAACACAAATGGGATTTACATCAAGTGCTTGGCCCTAGCTACAAAATGAAACTAGCCCAACCTATTCATGGTTGGCTCAGAACTTACAAAATGAAATGTGCTCAGCTGAAGCACAAGGAAGAAGAAGATGGAGAATGGACTCCACTTGGACCTTCAACTCCCAAGCCCTAGCCAAAGCTTCCCAAGCTTCTAAAACTTCAAGTGTTTGTTGCCTTAAGTGTACAAAACGTGCCTTCAAAGCTGTAGTTGAAGCTTTTATAAGTTGTGGGGGAAAATCCAAAACTGCCCTCTCTCAACTTTCAGAATCACACAAACTATAGACTCCCACGCTGGTAGCGTGGGTATCCACGCTGGGGGCGTGGCTCTCCAGAGAAAAAGGCTGAAGGAAGCAGCTTCCCACGCTGGAAGCGTGGGAGTTCCACGCTGGTGGCGTGGGCATCCAGGAAGAGTTGCAAAAGGAGATGGTTCTCCACGCTGGGGGCGTGGAGTTTCACGCTGAAAGCGTGGCATTCCACGCGGGAAGCGTGGAGTTCTAGTGGAATTTGCTGTTAGAGGCTGCATCCCACGCTGACGGCGTGGGTTCCCACGCCAGTGGCGTGGAATTCCTCTGGTTCCCAAAATCTGCTTGTTCAATCTTCTTTCCTGCTTAAAATACGTTCAAATTAGCATAACATGAGACAGGAAAAGATTCATCAACATTTATCATGATTATATGCAATTCTAGGCCATTTGTAAATGATTATTGGCTTTTAAAAGTTTGGAAAGGACCATATGCTGGGCGCATATCACTGAGCATGCTCAGTTTAATCCCAGTTGAATGAGACCCCACATATAGTGTTCATGGTTTCTCAAAATCGCCCAATAATAAATGACAATCATTTGTAATAACCCAAGAACAAAACCAAAATACATTAAAGCTTTTAAGCTCAATAGAGGAGAATTTTGCTTGCCTCCGAAGCCATGGAGTATCCTAGTTAGTCATTGCATGTCGTCCATGTTATTGCTTTATTTGGTGAAATACAAAATATGTCTTTCATTGACTAGATGCTTGCTTCCCATTCAAATATTTTGAGTTACAATTATTTTGCCAATTGGAACGATATTCATAATATGGTTTTTCTAAGGTGTATAATATTCTTGAGGTTTGACTTTGGTATTGGAAGGTAACACTTAATGTGATAATGGCCAGAAAAAGCTCAACTATGTTTAGGAGAAATCGTGTACACCAAGGTTACATAAACAACTTTACCTTACACACAATTGTATAGATTTAATGTAGTTTCAACTAACTTTATGTAACTCGATCTCGGGCATTATAGTTGGTATGATATAGTGTTTTGTACTTTTTATTTAGTAATGATAGACTCAGCGAGGAATGTAGTACACCCATTGGACAGTGAGTTAATACATCAGTTGTGTTCTAATGTCCTTTTATTTGCTCTGTTATGTTTTTATTTATTTATTTAATGAAATAGTAAAGTATTTTGTGCTAATGTTTAAAATTTTCTTATTATAGTCTCGTCTTCATCTACTCAAATTCAGTGTAATACCAATTAACCTGCAAGATACTATACTCGAGGATGACAACTTGATATTTTCAAAAGCTGAAAACAATGGTTTGATAACCATCCAAACACATGAGAAAGACTATTGAGTTCAATCAGCCTATTCCTATACGTATAAAATCTAACACATATTGCTACACATATTTTTTATCATGCAGAATATCTTGACATGGATGACATGTCCATTGTTGTAAATTTTGTGAAGCACTTTTTTGGCGTGTAGAGGAAACTAGGAAGAATGGAATACCCTCTCCTATTGAATCGTCATTGTATTGTTTGCATGGTAAAATATACTTGCCATACATGAAACAACCACTGACATCGTTCTGGATCGAAATTTGATGATATGTTGTGACGATCAAAGTGTTCACTTGATGAGTAACATTATAACCTATAACGCCAAGTTTTCATTCACATCATTTAGAGCTAAAATAGTTAATGGTATAAACAATGGTGGTGATCCGCCGCAATTCATTATTAATAGACAAAATTATCATCATATTGGTAGCTGGGTTCTTGTTGAACGTGACAAACCGAAGTTTACCCAATTATATATCTATGACACTCAAAATGAAGTTCAGAACAAAGTAAATTGCTTCAGGTATTGTGCACAACTAAATATTTTTTTTAGATTTTAAGCACTCTAATAAATTCTCACTACAAGAAAAGCGCTCATTTCCGACGGCATATCTCTCATGGATGAAATTCCATATGAAATTATAACATTTCGCACGGATAAAGTAGCAAATTCTTATTTTAAAGTTAAATAAATTAACCCATAAACATAATTATAAGTTGAGTTCACGTGGCAGCCTTTCAAATTCCAAATTCCAGCTCAAACTCCCCCAGGCCCTAACCCTTCAAATTCTTGAACTCTCTCTCTGGACACACTCCTTCCGTGTCATGGAGCCCCAAACCAAGTGTCCCTTACAGAGCAGCGTGGCCAACGCAGCGGCAAAATTATCCTCGAGGAGGACATGGTTCAGCGCGCCGTCTTCTACGTCTCCGACCTCTGCAAGATCTTCGACGAGATCCTCGTCAACGCTGCCGACCACAAGCAGCGTGACCCCTCCATGGACGCGCAAGAAGAAGTATAAACAGGTCGATATTTTCACCCTTAAATTTTGTCTCTTCGTTATTGTGGTGGGTGCTAATTTTTTATTTTTAATTCAACAATTTGGAGCGAATTCTTTGATTTTGGGGGTGTTGATGTTTGTGTTTTATGATTGGTGACATGTTTTGGGTTCTTTGTTATATTAGAATGCTAACGTTTGCTCTTTCTTCAATTTTGGGTCTGTCTTGGGATAAATCCTTTCTAAGTCTCATGAAGACATGAATTTATACCTACATCATACACAATCAAATTTCCTTTGTAGCTGAGTGTTACATTGCATGAGCCACTATTCTTTCTTGATTTTGTCCTGTTATTCCTTTGGGGCAATCATGGCTTTTATCATACCAAAAGACATTTAAAATCACATAAGTTGCAGATGAGACTCATATACCATGAAGAGTACAGATTATGAGGTTTGTTGGCTTGCTATAACGAGAGAAATGATAAGGGACAAATTGTATTGAAGACAGTATATTGATTATTATAGGGTGAATCATCTAAATTTTTCCTAATGAAATAGAGCAAAAGTTATTTGTCCTATGCAAATTTATATTAACTAAAATATATCTTTGGTGCTTTTTAAGGATATTATTGCTACTAATATTACATCAAGAGGGCAAGAAAGTGTCTCATATTTGTTGTCATTTTGTTCCTATTCTGTAATTGAAGTTGAATGTTAGAACATTGATGTTATTCATGTTTTCCATGAAAGCAGACAAATTGAATTCTCAACTATCTTTGTGATTTTCAGGAGATAGAAATAGAATGGGGCAATGGCTTAGATCAAAAGTGTGAAGCTGAGGCTAGGCTAAAGGAATTAGAACCTGAGAAGGATTTCAAGATTGCCTTCTGTTTTATTTTATTCCAGTTTTGAAAAAATGTAACTCATTCCTTGCAGGTATGATGGCTTTTTCTTGTTCATGCTCGCTGTTCATGCTCGCCACCAATGTGTATTCTTTCTCAATTCAGCTTCTGAATTTCCTAATTTTGCCGCCATTCTACATTTTCACCTGCCTCATCATTCCTGCTAAGAATTTATCAGAAAACTAATTTGACTTTTAAGAATTTATATTTGGGAAAGGTAGAAATCATATAATAATATAAAAATGTTTTACAGTTGGTTCACTTTCTCATGAAACCACCAGGTAACTAATTTATGTATTGATTTTTCATTTTTGTTTGTTTAGGTACCTGTTTATATAGCAAAGGTATTACCTCAAACCATGAGAGGTAGTCTTGGATCCATGAACCAGGTTAGCTACGGAGCCTTACATTTGTTATTAGTTTTTACTCTTCAGTTAATTAATTTTAATTATTGATTCATATATTTATGTCATTTTCTTGTAGCTTCCAGTTACCATTGGAATCATATATTTATGTTCATATATTTATATATGTATTCAATTTTATAACAATTTTTAACTATAAAAATTAAAATGTTAAATGTTAAATGTAAGTTTTAGGCGTTATAATTAATTTTAATAAGTTTATAAATAATTGACAAATATAAGTTTTAGTTTTAAGTTGTACACACTAACACGAGGTTGCTGTAATTATGAGTCTTATTTTGTAAATTTTAGAGTTTTAATATATATATATATATATATATATATATATATATATATATATTATAACTTCCAATTCAATTAGGCACGTAAATTTTAAAGTTATAACTGAATGTGTCCATGATTGTTAAATGCTCCCTTTTCCTTCTACATGGATGCCTATTTTACTAGTGCAGTGTTTTTATTGACTATACACATTATTTACTTTGTTTTATGCTGGTTATGAGGTATGGGCCCAGTAACAAGAGTAGATTGGGTTATCCCGTCCAACGTTAGGCTTACTTGGGTCAATTTTGGTCGTGTAATCAACTTTACAATATTGTAATTCTAGGAATAAAGGCTCAAACATAGTTTTTTGCAAAGGAAGGTTCAAACATATTTAAAACCAATAATTAAATTCTCAAAAAAAATTATTGATTCAATATCAAATCCCATTTTAGGAATGATTTATAATTTATAATTTAAAATGTATAATTTATAATTATTTTATATTTTATCCCAAAATTTAATGATGACTTGCTACATTTTCCTTTCAAGTTACAACCTAAAGGATTATTTGACGTAACTTTGAGCTCCCAAAAAGGATGAAAAAAATTACATTTAGCTAGCCAGTATCGGATCATAATTTTGGAATTGTACTTCTTACTTGTTAGCTATTACTAATAGTTACTAATACCAATTGTACTTGTTACTTGTTAGTTATTACTAATAGTTACATTTAATTAATGCAATTGTACTTGTTACTTGTTTGCTATTACTAATAGTTACTAATACCAATTGTAGTTTACTTGAAAGTTATTAATAACCAAAGTGATTAAGACAACAAAAATAAACCAGATCATCCAGTGTTACTTCTTTTTCTTGTACACACTAATTTCACAAAACACTTTGAGCCTATACGGTAGGTGCACTTCCTTATGGCTTTGAATTGTCTTTCTTAAACTTAGCATGTATTTTAGGACCTCATATTTGTGTTAATTACTAATATAAGTTACAATTTTCCAATATAATTCCCCAACAATTCTCCCTTCTTTCTTTTTGAAGTATCTGCATAATAGGTCTCAATCAATGCTACTTCTTTCACCAACAATTGAAGAGACCTTGGAAGAGGAACAAGAAGAATCTCGGTTGGGAAGAACGCCATCAAGGTTTACATTTTTTTCGTGTGGCCCAGATTTAGTCTATATATATTACTACAATATACATAAAAGTCTAACGTAACATGTAATGTTTATCAGCCAAATGGGTTGGGTTGTGTTTTTTTGTTATATATATTGGGTTGTTCTATGTTGGAACATGTCTCATTCTCCTTATTATTTGCAGTTAAGTAGCAAACCAAAACCAAACCAATTTGATTAGCTATGTGTGAGTTACAAACTGAGTTTTCTTTTAATATTTCTTCCTTTCTCCACTCCAGACAAATGAACTTTATCAGCTGATTGGAAGAGACGTCTATATAAAAAACCATATAATGTAAATTATCTTTTTCCCTTCTCAATGAGTTATTTGATTATAGATGGTTCCTTTCACTATTACATTGATATCTTAATAATTTTTGTTGTTATTTGCAACAAGTTGTTACTTGATTTTAGTCTTTGAGCTAAAGTTGAAGTTAGGATTGGTTGTGTTGCAATGCTTCAGGTTCAGGAAACTGTGAACAAGCTTGATGCTCCTAAAGATGCAAAGGAACAACCAAGTGATGTAAATTATCTTTTGCCCTTCTGTTCCCAATGAGTTATTTGATTATGGATGGCGCCTTTCACTATACATTGATGTCTTCATATATTATTTTATCGTAATTTGCTATAAGTTGTTAGATGATTACAGTCTTTGAGCTAGATTGAAGTTAGGATTGGTTGTGTTGCAATGATTCAGGTTCAGGAAGCTGAGAACAAGCTTGATGCTCCTAAAGATGCAAAGGACCAACCATGCTTTTAGTCAAGTATACTATAGCCTTAGCTACATTAGACCCTATGGTGCGGCAGGGATAAAGTAGAATAAAATAGAGTGGAGGCACTTATGGTCATATACCATATCTTTTCTCTAGGTTGGCCTATTGGATTGTGTTAGAACATTTGAAATAACCATCCATGTGAAGTTTTTTCTTTTAAAGATATTAGTGGGTTGTTATTTAAAATATTCCCTAAACCTACTAAATGTTTATCTTGTTTCATAACTTTAGTTTCAGTATGTGTGCTGTTGTTGCTTGCTTTATGTTATCCAGTAGTTCTGTGTGTAATTCTTTACTTTAGGTTTTATGAAAGTGTTATTGATTCTTATGATCTTATCAAAGGAAAGCACAAGGCTCTATTGACTTTGTACACAAAAGAGGGAAAGATTCTCAAATTATTTTAGTAATGATTTCCGATGGAAAAATCCGTCGCTAGTTTTTATACAAGTATTTTTGACGGAAAAATTCGTATTACCGACGGATATTTCGGTCGAAAAATTTCCTATGGATGACAAAAATCCGTCGGTCAAATTTCCTACGACCATTTTATCGACGGATTTTTGTCCATCGGAAATATTAAGTCACCGATCGATTTTTGTATGTAGCGACAGATTTTTTCGTCGGAAAAATGTTTTTTTTTTTTATAGTGTCTAATTATAAATTATAATGATGTGTAGCTCCGACAATAACAATAATCAGCTTGATGATAAATTGATTGTCAATTTGATTAGGACTTTTGATCGATATAATGTCTTGGCCCAATCATTTAGACGTGTGAGTGATCATTTATCAATGTATAACTCATTGAATTTGTCTCTCCCGCTATATAGCAAATGAAACAATGACTCACGTGTGTACAATTTGCCATTAGTCGATGAGATTTTTGCTCATAGTGAGTGATTTTAAACCTTCTAATTGTGGCCAAGACAATTGTTGTTCATTGTTGTGACGAAAATTTACAAAGAATTCATAAGATGCGTACTTCATTTATCCCCATGCAGTATCCTATGTTGTTTCCATATGGTGATGATGGTTACCAAGAAGATATCCCTTTTCAGAGTGACTGCCCTTCTAACCATGTTGGTAAAAGAACAAGAACTTCAATGTGTGAATATATGGAATTTAGGATTCAAGACAGGGTTGTGGAGGACAATATTATCTTGAAAGATGGTAGATTGTTTCAACAATTTATCGTTGATTCTTACTTAATGATTGAGTCACAAAGATTGTCCTATATTAGATCAAATTACAAAATTATAAGAAAAGAGTTCTTTAACGGTATTCAAGAGGTTGTTATTCGCGGTGATGTTGATCCAATAATCGTTGTAACTCGAATTGAGTTACCATCTTCATTTGACGGTGGCTACATATACATGTTTAACAATTGTTAAGATGGATATCCTGGTATCTTTCTTACACTGACCTGCAATCCAAAATGGCCTGAAATTACTAGGTATATGCAACAAAAATGTTCTAACTTATATGATAGACCTGACATACTATGCAAATTGTTTCACGTAAAGTTACGATAGACAATTTCTGATTTTAAAAATGGTAGATTCTTTGGAAAAGCTATTGTAGGTATATATTAGTACATTAAATTTTACATTTATAAAAACAATCCTTTTAATTATATTCACATTTGGAACTTTATGTTCCAACAGTGTATACAATTGAGTTCCAAAAGAGAGGTTTACCTTATGCTCACATATTGCTTTGGTTAGACCAGCCTAACAAAATTACATCAACCAATTCCATTGATTCTATAATATGCGTTGAATCCCTGATCTTAGAAGACATCCAAATATGTTTGACACAGGTGCCACTTATATGGTTCATGGACCATGTGGTCATAGACGGATGAACTCCCTATTTATGAAAGACGAGAGGTGTACTAAGAATTTTCCCAAGAAGTTCTATTCAAACACCTCTATTGATAATGATGGATTTGTTGTGTATAAAAGAAAGGATAGTGTGTATCTATATTGAGGAAAGATGTAGTGTTGGATAATAGATACGTTGTTCCATATAATCCGTTGTTGCTAATGAAGTACAAGGAACACATAAACATTGAATATTGCAACAAAAGCAATTCAATTAAATATTTATTCAAGTATATCAACAAGGGTGTTGATATGGTTACCATGTTCATTGAAGGAACAAGCAATGATGCTGATGAAATTAAGGAATATTATGTTGTCGACACTTGTCACCATGTGAGTCATCCTGAAGAATATTTGCATTTGACATCTATGTAAGATGGCCTCATGTACATATACTTAGTTTTAACTTGGTGGACGAACAAACAATTGTATTTCAAGACAATAAGAGACTTGACAATGTACTTGCTAGGCACGCTGGCAGGAACATTGAGTTTCTTGCTTGGATGGAGGCTAACACTAAATATGAACAAGGTCGATCACTATATTTTCCTCAATATCCATAATCATTTGTGTTTGACAGTGACATGAAAGAATGGTGCCTTAGATAGAAATGGTATTTAATTGGATCATTACAAAATTATGCTCCTAGATTCAATGAACTTTATAATCTAAGATTGTTGCTAAATGTCCAAGTTGGTACTATGTGTTTTTTGGATCTCTGTAATGTTGATGAATTTACACATGAAACATACCGTGACGCATGTCATTTACTTGGACTCTTATCCGATGATAAAGAATTCATTCACTGCATCACCGAGGCCTCTTTCATTGCCTCTGGATTTTCTCTTTCTAGGCTATTTGTAAATTTGTTGTTGTCCAACACAATCTCCAGCCCTGTATATGTTTGGGAGTAGACATGGCATCTGTTGTGTGATGGGATACTCTACGAGCAATTAAGAACTTAAAACTCACCAGGTAAATGTGTTATATATACATACACACGCGCGCGCGCGCACACACACACACATACAAGGAGGAATCAAATTACATTAGTGTAACTTTGATAACTATTACACCATTCTATAACTTTCAACTGGATAATATTTTTTTAAAACTCACTCTTGGATTGAAATTTCTTTTCACATAGATCACATAAGAAAAATTTCATATTTATCCAAAATCATTTTCTATTTCGTTCATCTAGATTAAAATTAACGTACTATAAGTATTTCAAAATATACTAAAATATGGATCATTTGATTACCTTGGTAATATGTAAATATAATTCAATGGTTGTATCAACAAAAATCACATTCTATATCAAATTATAAAAATGATGTAATAATTGTCAAAGTTACACCGATGTAATTTGATCATTCTCATACCCTAATTTTGTCCGAGTACCCCTAAAAAAAGAGAGAGAAGAAAATTATTATTATTATTATTATTATTATTATTATTATTATTATTATTTTAAATGAAAAAAGTAGAAAAAAGAAAAAAGAAAAAAAATAAGGATAAAAGTAAAAATAATAAAAATATATAACAGTTTTTTTAAAATAGAAATAATAATAATAATAATAATAATAATAATAATAATAATAATAATAATAATAATAATAATAATAATAATAAACAAAAAGAAGAGAAAAAAAGAAAAAAATAATAATAGTTTTAAAAAAAACGGAAAAAAGAGAATAAAAAAAAGGGGCCACAAGGCCCATTAGGTTAAAAGAAACAATAGATAAAAGGAACCAAGGAAGCAACAGTGAAAGAAGAATTAATTGCACAATCTGGCACGGATCTCGAAGAAGACAAATCAAGCCAATCAAAGGTCGACATTTGGCGCCTCCATTAGAGAAGGAAGAGGGGTCTCCTCAGGTACCTCTCATTCTCCCACTCTCTCCTTTCTTCCTCTCTTATGTTCCTTCTTATTCTTTACGTTTGAATTATTTGCGTAAAATGTTAATTAGAAATAAAAAGAGGAATTACAAAAAATGTTTGAAAGGAAATGACCATATTACCCTTTCCCTTGAAATAAAATTACCATAATGCCATTGAAGTAAAATTACAATAATGCCATTGAAGTAAAATTATCATAATGCCCTTAGATATTTTTGTTAGATATTTTGAAGTAAAATTACAAAAATACCCTCGAGTAAGTGACAAATTACAAATATACCCTTAGATATTTTGTGAAAACTTGATGAAATTACAAGTGTCCTTGGGATGACAAATTACCCAAAATACCCTTAGTAACAGACAAATATCACAAGAAACTAGGAGTACCTAGACTGGCTTAAAATTTATGATTACGTAAGTCATAAATACAAGAAAATAAACCTCATAGTAAAAGATTAAAGAAAAATTTCATGAATATCTAAGCTATCATGAGCTATAATTTCAGACTATGTGATGATATGATGAGGAAAATTATCATATAAGGAATACATATGATGGTAATATGATACAAGAATGATAGGATAGAAGCTAATGGATTCAAGAGGTAAGTTCAGAAGTGCTTAGAATATATTTAGTTATGATTATTTAATTTATGAGAAGGAACCAATTCTGACTGTGAAGGATTTGGGGTAAAGGCTTAAGATTTTAGATGAATGAGACATTAGTAGCTATCAACTTAATTGAAAATTACATGGAGAACACTTGGTTTTAAATTAAAAGAAACAAAAACATAAACCAAAGCATGCTTATACGTGAGAATTGGAACAAAATAATTGAAATGGAAGTGCAAAATCATGTGTATGTGTACTTAGGATTGGTACATTTAATCCAATTGTGTAGCCATGTATAAAACAAAGCAAAAATCTAGCATTTCCAGCCAGCATACCACACGCCCTTTCAGCCATATGAAGGAATCTTTGATTATTTTTTTTTGCTTGATAAGAATGCATTTAATGCATGAATAAAAAAATATCTTCTTGGAATCAAAAACTGCACCTATAAGTGAACGTGTTCCCTAACTCACAGTCACTTGCTTCTTTTCCTCTATTCACTTTTGCTTCATTTTCTCTTTTTTTCTTCTCACTCAAACTGCAGCTCCTTCCTCAAGCTCTTGAATCATTCCAGCCAAATACTTTGGTAAGTATTGCTGATAAAATTCTTATGGTTTTAAACTGAAATTTTGGACTGTTTTGAAATTTCCATATTTCCCTCTGTACTTAACCAAATGAGCTGTTTGACCACTCATTTTAAAGCTTAGGATGTCTTCTATGTTGTCCTAAAATATGGGACCAAACTAATTAGTGAATCGTGCCCAGAAATTATTTTAGCTCAAGCTGTCCCAAACTGTCCACACAAAACAGATTCTGCCATCCGTTTTGAAAAATTTATTTCTCTCTCATTTCTTACTCAAATTAGGTGTATGACATATGAAATTAAAGATCTGGATGTCAACTATAGCATATAAAATTTTTAGATAAGTCTAGATTGTGTACTGATTGAAGTCACGAAAACACTAAGAGATGTCCGTGTAGAAATTGGAACTCGCTGGCATCTTTGAAATCTAGTTTTAAAAATGCTATAGCTAGAGTTTTAGAAATCCAAATAAGGCATGTGATACCTTGTTAGAAAGCTTGAGAAGTCTAGTTTGACATACTAAAATATGGGAATTTAATGACGTGTAGATTAGCAGGTGAACTTGAGAGATCTCAAAATGACGCTACAAGAAGCTAACAAAGGGACAAAGATAGGTAAGGGGAGTTTGTTATTTGTTTACAGCTTTTGATACCATAGTTGGAGGCCAGGGAGTCCTACTATGAGGATATCTATCTGTCCCTACTGTGTACTAGTTTTTATACATAAAAAAACTGTGTTTTTAACTAATGGGATGCGATGAATTTGCTTGTTGATGGATAAAACTGCGAATGATGTTGTTGTAGTAATGATTGGATTTTTGGAAAATGACTTAATTACAGAGGAGACTCTGCCTAAAATTTTATAATATGTTTTTCTTATTTAATTCTTTATTAAATTTTTAAATGGGCATAAGAGTGTGATTTTTATATTGTAGTCCTCCTCTTTAATTTAGAATTTTCCTAAAATACCAATCTCGTGATAATATGGATTGTGGATGGATGAAGGGATATTGATGTCACTGATAATGATGAAATGAGATGTTATTGATGTATTGGTGATGATTGAATGAGAAAACAATGATTTGTTTGATGATGTATAAATGATATAATGATGATGTGATGCTTAAATGAGATGATGATGAATTGGTTGTTGATGTTGATAATGTCATTGTGTGATGTGGATATACATGGATACATATGGGGGGTGCATGACTGGTTACCCTTGCGAGGAAGGATGTGTTCGTAGTCAAGTCATGCATTGATGGTGCCCATGGTTGTATGTGGTATATGTCCACATAGGGTGTAGTGACCAGTTGGATATCCTTGCGAGGAAGGGTTTACGAATTTTAAGCATCCCATGAGAGAAAGGGATTGTTTAAAATTCCGGTTCCTATCTATCCATGGTCAATGTATCGGTGATGTTGTGTATGTACATGGGGGTGCATGACTGGATAACCTTGTGAGGGAGGATTTACGAATTTTAAGCATCCTAAGGGAGAACTGGATTGTTTAAAATTCTGGTCCCTAGCTATCCATGATCAGTGCATTGATGGTACCCATGTTTCATACTTCATATTTTCGTATAATGCAGCGACCCAGCCGATTTTAGTTACACGGACCGGGTTAGTGCAGGGATAGAAAAATACCCAAAACGGCGTTGTTTGGAGCAGTGACAGCAATTCACCGGTTTCCCTTCTTCGTCTTCCTCATCCTCGCACTTTCCTTCATGCTTTCTGTGGCCGCTGTCATCGTCGTCGTCACCAGCGTGGAAGCTGTTGAGCTTGAGCACTCGAGCCTTCACTAGTCTGCACTCGAGCCACGCACTCGCCGCCGCCGCTAGCCAGCACGATACCTTTCAGCCAATACTCGATCTTGAGGTTTTGTTATGGCTCTTCAATTCCTCATGTCATGTTTTGTGAATAGTGGACTTACGCAGTTGCAGGAAGCGGAAACGATGGAAGCGTAATGGAGAAGATGAGTGAGGCACACAACGAACATATATTATATTAGGAATTAGGTTTACATTTGGGCCAATTTGCTTCCTGTACCCCCCCTTTTTTCACTTTTTGTACTCCTCTTACTCATTTTTTTTATTAAAATTTGAACTTATGTTTTAATTTAAGTAGTTTCTATTTACAGTTTCTTTTATTATTAATACACTTTACTTCTATTATCAACTTTAATACTTCAATTATTATTTTGAAATTTTTAGTATACTTTTCTTAATCAAATAATGTTAGTTATATACTTATATATAATATAATTTTATTTTTTTAATATAGACCGGGTCAAACCGGGTCAATTACTGGCTCACCGGTTGGACTACTGACCCAGTGACCCTCTACCACGACCAGGTCAATGACCAGGCCAGTTTTCACAACTATGATTTGGTTAGGTAATGTTATGTCAATTATTCCTTAGTATCTTTCGTACCCGCTTATGTTTCGTGCACTCCTTGCTTGGTCTCCGACTCGTTTTGTAGTGTTTCAATAACACGTGGATAGATTTTATGAATATCATGCTGGGTCTCCGACTTTCTTGATTTCGTAAAGTTTATCGCAAATTCAAAATATTTTCTAAAAACGATAAAAATACTCAAATAAAGGATCACTTAATTCTCCTTTTTTTTTCAAGAAAATCTACATATTACTCGAGATTGATTCAAGGTCCAATGCCATAAGCGATTCTCTCCGCTTTTTCTTCAAACTCAATGTTGTTTCAAGGTCAAACGCCTTAACAACTCTTTTCCACGCAATTGAAACAAATCTTTCAAAAAAAGGATGAAATCAATTCAACGCTCAAGTTGTTTTCTAAAAAGAACTACGTAAGTCTGATTTTCTCATTGCACTTTGGGATACGTAGGAGCGAGGGCAAATCCCTTGTCGACCTAAAAAACTATAAAAAAAAAGTCTTCTTTTTTCTAAAAATAAAAAATTGATTTCTTTTTCTAAATAAACAAAAATAAAACAAACATAAGTCATGTTCTTAAAGAAAAACAAATAATTAAAAATTCATTTTATTTTTAACATACTCGATTAAAGGCTGTCATCTTCATGACAGACGCGTGGGGTGCTAACACCTTCCCATGCATAAATGACTCCCGAACTTTTTTTTTCTCTAAAATCGTAGACCACGTCTTATCTTTTGGTTTTTCCGATATTTTCCTTAAATAAACGTTGGTGGCGACTCCCTCTAGTTTTTCCTTTTTTAGGAATCTTTTTTTTTTCATCGTCATCCCGTCGTCGGCCGGATAGGTTGCGACAATCACTCATCTCCCTGTATGTATATATATATATATATATATATATATTGAAAGTTAGGTTATTTATATAATGTATACTATTCTTTAGTCTTTTTCGACTGTTTATTATTGCATGTATCATACATTCTTATATAAAATCATCTCAATCAATGAATGTGCAACAAGGAATGACAAGAGAGGCAAGACAAAATCTAGAGTAATCTTGCACAAGGGTGAAATCACACATGAAAGAACATGAGTGGAAAATGCGATTCATCCACAGAGACCCAAACTCTAGATTGGGGGATCCACCTTAAATTTTATGTTCCAAGCCTACTTAAAACTTCAACAATTGCAACAATGGTTCACATCAAGCATGAAACCTCTCAATCAAACAAAAATGAGTACATTTCTCACAATTTATACAAGTTAAAAATCTTATGACAAACATGAAATAGTGCCTAAATAAAAAAACAGAAAACAAAAATTGCAAAATCTTTTATTTTTTATTTTTCTGTATGTAAAAATAGTAAAACAACAAAACAAAACAAAAACAAAAAATAGAGATACACAACGTACAACTAAACATAAAAGAAAATAGATATAGACTCAAATTAAAACAAAAACAGAAACAGAAAATAACAACAAATACAGAAAATAGAAAAACAAAGAAAATAACAAACAGATAAAATAGAAATACAGAAAAATAATTTTGTAAATCCTTTCCCCTACACTTGAAATGCACATTGTTCTCAATTTGAGTATGCAATGAAATGCAAACAAAGAGACAACAAATAAAAGAAGGGAAAAAGAAAATCCTCAAGTGTCATTCATGGCACATAATTAATGTGTAGTATTTGTGCAGAGATTTGCTCTACAATTCACTCTGATTGTGTTGTAGCTACAGGTCCTGACTCTCCTATCTCCCTTCCATCAGCCACCAACCTTCCCTTGCTATCCACCATTCAACCACCTTCCTTGGAGCTGAAACCATTACATGAGCACCTTAAATATGCCTATTTAGATGATGCTCAGAAGCTCACAGTCATCATATCCAACAGCCTGTCACTTGAGCATGAAGAGAAGTTACTGAATGTTTTGAAAGGCCACAAAAAGATCATTGGATGAACGCTTGCTAACCTTCCCGGAATAAATCATTTCATACGCATGCATCAAATACTCTTAGAGGATGATTCTAAGCTGGTAAGGCAACCACAGAAGAGGTTGAATCCCACCATTCTTGATGTGGTGAAGAAGAAGGTGATGAAGTTACTAGTCATAGGGATCATCTATCCCATTTCAGATAGCACTTGGGTTTCACCTGTCCAAGTGGTTTCTAAGAATTCAGGTATCACTGTTGTGAGAAATCAGGATAATGAGTTGATTCCGACTAGAGTAGCCAAAAGTTGGCGAGTTTGCATTGACTATAGGAGACTTAACCAGGAAACTTGCAATGACCATTTCCCTCTCCCATTCATTGACCATGTTCTGGAGAGGTTGGTAGGTAAATCAAATTATTGCTTTCTTAATGGTTTTTCAGGTTACGTGCAGATTCACATTGCATCGGAGGACCAACAGAAGACCATATTCACCTGTCCATTTGGCACATTTTCCTACACCAGGATGTCCTTTGGCTTATGTAACGCTCCGAGCACTTTCCTACACCATGATTTACTAGAGAGTTGCATGGAGGTGTTTATGGATGATTTCATTGTTTATGGTTTCTCTTTTGATGCATGTTTGGATAGCCTCTCTAGAGTTCTTGATCGATGTATTGGGACTAACCTTATTTTTAACTTTGAGAAATGTCATTTTATGATTCATGAGGATATAGTCTTGCGCATTTGGTCTCTAGTAGAGGTATTGAGGTCGATAAGACCAATATTGATGTTATTACTTCTCTATCTTATCCCGCTATTATGCAGGAAGTGCATTCTTTTCTTGTACATACATGGTTTTATAGGAGATTCATCTAGGATTTTAGCAAGATTGTCCTGCCATTGTCCAAGCTTCTCCAAAAGGACATAGACTTTGTGCTTGACCAACCTTGCAAAGATGCCTTTGAGGAGTTGAGGAAGAGACTTACTACTTCTCCCATCATACAACTACCAGATTGGAAGCTTCCCTTTGAGCTCATGTGTGATGCCTCTATCTATGCACTTGAGGTTGTGTTGTCATAGAGAGTAGATAAACTATGCCATGTCATTGTTTCTGCTTCATGCATTTTAGATGCAGCCCAAGTTAACTACACCACCACTGAGAAGGAGCTTTTAGCTATTGTTTTTGCTTTAGATAAATTCAGATCTTATTTGTTTTATTCTCATGTCATTGTCTTTACTGACAATGTAGCTTTGAAGTACCTGTTGAAGAAGCCTGATGCTAAACCTAGATTGATCAGGTGGATGCTTCTTCTTCAAGAGTTTGATATTGAGTTAAAGACAGAAGTGGTACAAAAAACTTGTGGCTAATCATTTGATCAAGATTGAGGGACCTGTTAAGTCCTTTCCTATTAGGGATAATTTCCCGGATGAGAATTTGATGCATTTGCATTCATCACATATTACACCTTGGTTTGCTGACATTGTGAATTTCATTGTTGCATCTGTTTTCCCACATCATGCAGCTAGGTCTCAAATAGATAAACTTAAGAGTGATGTTAAATATTATGTGTGGAATTATCCTTATTTGTGAAGGTTTGGTATTGACCAAGTGATCCACAGGTGTGTGCAAGATCATAAGATTCAATCTATTCTTTAGTTTTGTCATGGCACATCTACCGACGATCATTTTAGTCCTCAGCAAATCGATATGAGGGTGTTAGACTATGGGTTCTATTGGTCCACCATGTTTAGAGATGCCAATCATTTTTCCACCACTTGCGAGCAGTGTCAGAGAGGGAGATGGACCATTACACATAGGCATGATATGCCCCAATAGCCAATTATTTTCAGTGAGATTTTTTATGTTTGGGGTATTGATTTTATGGGTCCATTTCCTATTTCTCATGGTTTTTCATATATCTTGCTTGCTATGGGTTATGTTTCTAGATGGGTTGAAGCTAAGACCACCAGAACTAATGATTCTAAAGTTGTTGTGGATTTTGTGAGATCTAACATTTTTTGCAGGTTTGGTGTGCCTAGAGCTATTATCAGTGCCAAGGGAGCCACTTCTGTAATAGGTCATTAAAATCCTTACTCCAAAAATATGGGTTGTGCTTAGGGTTGCTACAGCTTATCATCCCCAAACTAATGGACAAGCGAAGGTTTTTAATAGAGAGATCAAGCAAGTGTTGCAGAAGGTAATGTAACCCAACAGGAAGGATTGGAGCAAACTACTTGAAGATGCTCTATGGTCTTATAGGACCGTTTACCGAACACCTTTGGAGATGTCTCCCTATAGGGTGGTTTTTGGTAAGGCATGCTACCTTTCGGTGGAGATTGAACATCGTGCTTATTGGGCGGTGAAGAGTTGTAACATGACATTTGATGCAGAGGGTATAGAAAGGAAGCTTCAATTGCAAGAACTTGAGGAGATCCGCTTAGAAGCCTATGAGAACTCCAAGATTTACAAGGAGAAAGTGAAGAGATTCATGACTCTAGGATTCTTAGTAAGGAGTTCCATATTGGCCAAAAAGTGCTCTTGTTTAACTCTCGCCTTAAGCTTATTTTTGGTAAACTTCAATCTAGATGGGATGATCCGTTTGTTATTACTAGCAAAGTCTTCAAAGTGAATGGTCACTAACTCAAGCTTTTTCATGAAAGCCCTCAAGTGGAGAAGGAACTTGTGGCAGACCTCTCTTTGGGCTTGCCAATTTTATATGATAATGTGTCTTGAATGACACTTGAGGAGTTGCTTTTCCCTTCTTTTATTTGTTGTCTCTTTGTTTGCATTTCATTGCATACTCACATTGAGTACAACGTGTATTTCAAGTGTAGGGGGAAGGATTTACAAAATCAGTTTTTGTGTTTCTATTTTATCTATTTGCTGTGTTCTCTATTATTTTTATTTATTTACTGTCTTCTTTGTTTATTTTTTTCTATTTTCTAATCTGTTGTTATTTTTTGTTTTTGTATTTTTTTTAGTTTTTGAATCTGTATTTATTTTCTGTTATGTTTAGCTATATGTTGTTTCTATCTGTTTCTATTTTTGTTTTGTTGTATTTGTTTTGCTTTTTTGTCTTACTGTTTTTACATACAAAAAATAAAAATTAAAAGATTTTGTAGTTGTTGTTTTCTGTTTTTGTTGAATTTAGTCATTTTTTCATGTTTGTCATAGGATTTCTAACTTGTATAAATTGTGAGAAATATACCAATTTTTGTTGGATTGAGAGGTTTCATGCTTGATGTGAACCATTTGTTGCAATTGTTGAACTGATAAGTAGGCTTGGAAAATAAAATTTAAGGTGGATCATGTGTGATAAAATTATGCCTTGTGAGTTTTTGGGCCTTTGTGGACGGATCACATTTTCCACTTATGTTCTTTCATGTGTGATTTCACTCTTGTGGTAGATTACTCTAGGTTTTGTCTTGTCTCTCTTGTCATTCCCTTGTTGCACATGCATTGATTGAGATGATTTAGGTCTTCTTTCTTTTAGCCCCTAGCCAAATAAACCTACTTTGCATTGATATTCATTGTCACTCTCTTTGAGCCTTTAACCCTTTCTTTCATTTTGTAGCTCATTACATGCCAAAAAAAGTGGAAAACCATGTTTTCCTAAGTTTAGGGAGAAAATGGGCCTTGGAATTATTTTGGGAGTGGATTTCAAACAAGTGTGGGGGATTTGTATTTTGTTTTTCATGAAAGTTTCTTAATTTTTGTCATTTCATTGTTGGCTACTCTAGTCGGAATCAACTCATTATCCTGATTTCTCACAATAGTGATACCTGACTTCTTAGGAACCACTTGGATAGGTAAAACCCAAGTGCTATCTGAAATAGGATTGATGATCCCTGTGGCTAGTAACTTCATCACCTCCTTCTTCCCCACATCAAGAATGGTGGGATTTAGCCTCCTCTGTGGCTGCCTTATCGGCCTAGAATCATCCTCCAAGAGTATCCGATGCATGCATTAAGAATGATTTATTTCGGGAAGGTTAGCAAGTGTTCATCCAATGACCTTTTTGTGGTCTTTTAAAACTTGCAACAACTTCTCTTCATGCTCAAGTGACAGGCTGCTGGATGTGATGACTAAGAGCTTCTGAGCATCATCTAAATAGGCATATTTAAGGTGCTTAGGTAATGGTTTCAACTCCAAGGAAGATGGTTGAATAGTGGATGGAAAAGGAAGGTTGGTGGTTGATGGAAGGAAGATAGGAAAGTCAGGACCTATATTGGCAACACAATCAAAGTGAATTACAGAGGAAATCCCTACACAAATACTATACACAAGAGCAGAATTATCAAAATCATCACAGACACAACTAAAAGAACCAAGATCAAAATCAAAAAAGTCAAAAAAATTGAAAATTAAATTTATACAAATATCTACACTATCTACTGTAACATCAATGATATCTACACGAAAAACAGAATGCTCCTCTGCAGGATGTCACATGGCCTAAAAATGTTAACATGCACAACATCATCACTAAACTCCATGGAAAGAGTTCCTACATGCACATCAATTTTGGTCTTGGCTATCATCAAGAATGGTTTCCTAGAATCAATGTGGAACCATGACTGGAAGACTCATTCTCCAAATCCAAAATGTAAAAATTTGCTGGAAAAATGAAATCATTAACTCGCACCAGCACATCTTCAATAACGCAGCACAACACTCATGTTGGCTAAGTGAATGACAACACCAATGGGTTTAAAATAACAAAGATGTAGTGATCTGTAAACTGATATGGGTATGACATTAATCGAGGCTCCAAGGTCAAGCATTGCATCTGTAAAAGTGCAATCTCCAATGGTGCAAGGGACAATGAAAGTGTCAGGATCTTTGCACTTCTGTTACAAGGTGGATGGTGGAATAACAACAATTTTACTGAAGAACTTTGCATATTTTGGAATATGTTTGATGGAATCCAAGAGGGAAATGTTGACTTCCACCCTCCTGAAAGGCTCAAGAAGATAAGAACAAGGCTCCACTTTCTTTGCAAGAATGGATCTAGAAGGAAAATGTTGAGGAATCTGTTTTGGTGCATAATCTATTTTTGCACTATCATCAATGTTGGCATTAGCATCTGTTGAATTTGGAAGCTCCTTGCCACTCCTCAAGGTAATAACACTCGCATTCTTTGGATTGATAATTGGTTGTGCTAAAATGTTTCCAAAACCTTGTTGTTGCATCTGGTTAACAATTGTAGCTAACTGTCCAATTTGAGTCTGCAAGTCTTGGATGGTGGAACTCACATTTTGTTGAAACTGGATGTTGCTGGTCGCCATTTGCTCCATCAGCTCCTCTAAGGAAGGTCCAAAACTGCTTTGCACAGGTTGTGCAGGTCAGGTATAGGTGCAGACTGCTTGAATTGTTGTTGTTGGGGGAGCTTGGTATTTGCTAGTGGAGGGTTGATATTATTGTTGTTTGAATAGTGGTGGTTGTTATGTCTGTTGCTGTTGTTGTGGACCAGAAACATACCTCAAGTTTGGATGATCTCTCTAACCAAGATTATAAGTGTTGGAGTAAGGATTATATTGTTGTTGTTGAGGTTTGAATGGTTGTCCAGGTTGTATGGCAGAAACTTCAGCAGCTTGTTCTGTTTCTTGGAAAGTGAGGCATGTATCTGTTGGATGATCAGGTGCACAAAATATACCACACAACCTTGGTTGATTGGTTGTCATCACATTCTGTTGTTGACCAATGGTTAGTTGTCTCACAAGGGATGTTAGTTCTGTAATTTTATTCTCTAGCCTCTGGTTATCAGCAACCATAGAAACATAAATTTCATTTGCAACAACCTTAGTTGTTGCAGCCACACTAGTACCAAATTGCTGATAATTTGCTCCCATGTTGGAAATCAATTGTCTTGCGACAAGAGGAGTCTTGTCCATTAAAGTGCCTCCACTGGTTGCATCAATCATACTCTTGTCCATTAACATCAACCCTTCATAAAAATACTGGATCAGTAATTGCTCACTGATTTGATGGTGAGGACAGGTCGCACACACCATGTTGAATCTCTCCCAGTAATATGTCTCCCCAGATTGTTGCCTTATACCACATATTTCCTTTCGAATAAGTGTTGTTCTAGATGCAGGGAAGAATTTCTCTAAATATTTGTCTAAATGTTGATAGGATCTGGTTGAAGGTACAACCAGTCCTTAGCAACACCATCAAGAGAGAATGAAAAGGCTTTCATCTTCACATAGTCTTCATGAATGTCATGTGGTCGCATGGTGGAAAACACTACATGAAACTCCTTAAGATGCTTGTATGGATCTTCACCGACAAGATCATGAAACTCTGGAAGCAAATGGATTAGTCCAGACTTTAGCTCATAACTAACCTTTGTCTCAAGATATTGAATACACCAAGGTTGATACACAACATCAGGTGTAGCCAATTTCCTAAGAGTTCGATTGTTATCAGCCATTGTATCAATACCAATTTCAGACTCAGAAATTTCAGAAACAGAAAGCTCAATAACAGGATTAGTGATGAAATCAATATATATTATACCATTATCCAAAACTACACTATAATGCACAACTATACTTCTATTATCTTTGCTCAACCTATGAAATGTCCTATTTATCTCAAGATCCTATGGATGCAAATCACCTGCTTAAGACCTAGTCATACAAAGTTCAGCTCATCAGTGACAAAAAATGACAAAAATAACAAACAACAACTCTACCGGGACATTATTCACAACATTTGTTGAAATGATACAGAAAATGTAAAACTTCCCCCAAACAACTTTTTAAGAAATCAAAAACACCACAGTAAATGTCTAAAAACCATTTTTGTTTTTTGTATTTTTTTGGTGGTTTTTAAAAATCATGAAAATAGAAAAAAAATCCAAAAGTGGCCTAGATCATCAAATTTGGCAAAAAGGACCCCCAATGCACGTGTTCGTCCCTCACTAGGGTACCTTGATATATGATTTTTTTCTACATTCTGTCTAAGTTTCAACCCATTTTGAGCTAGTCGCATATGAAATGACCAAAATGCCTTTGTCGCTAAAACTCCTAGTTAGAGGCTGGATTTGCAAACTCCACAAGTTAGTTTATTTCTGCGACACAAAGCACAATTACACTCATTGCACTACTCCTTTGCCTCTGCACTACTAGTTTTCCTTTGCATTACTACTCAATGCAAAACACTCTACTACACACAAACTTTGCATAACAACATTAACAGAACAAATGCAATGTATCTGATGAGTCACTATTTGTCACTATTTACTCATCTTTCTGTACTCATTTTAATCCCTAACTTGTGCTTAATTGTTTATATTTTGCACTGTTTCTCATTTAGGATTTAATTGGACCGATAATTCAGATTTTAATTAATTTGGATTTTCTAAGTTTAATTATTCCTATTTTTATTTTTAGGGCAGTTTAATAATTGATTGGGCTTGGAATTAATTCATGGACTTGAAGATGGAGCGCCACATCAGCATTATTTTCCACATCAGCATTTTAATTTCGTTTTATTTTATTTTAGTGATTTTGCTTGGGCCAGAATTGTGAGGAAAAGTCCATTTGCGTTTTTAGGTCAGTCACTAGGTATTTAGAATACTGTGCCCATGCAGAATGGGCAACCATCACTATTCACGTTTTGAGTTTTAGGGTTTTAGTAATTTTCGTTTTCTGCTTTCACTTTCGTTTGTGATTTCTGTTTCAGAATACTATTTGCAATTAAATTCTAGTGCTCATTTCGTTCTGTTTCAATTTCGTTTCGTTTCTGCTTGTTATTCTCCAATTTCGTTTCTGTTCAATCTGTTTGTTTCGCTTTCAGTAATTAGGTTTCGTTTATG
>PYAF01000554.1:70002-107692 GCA_007407185.1 Glycine tomentella
TCAAGGCAAAACTTGAATTAGAAAACTAATTACTCAATATTAGTGAAGTGTATGTAACACTCATTAGGTTATTCACGCGCCTAAACCGTCGAACTCGAACCCTTACTCTCTTGCCCACTGCGCCGCTAAGTGCCCACTGTGTCACCACCACATTGCTCACTAGTCACTACGTCGAGTTCGAGGGTGGGACTTGCACAAAATTTTTTCCCAAAAGAGGTCTGCGCCTAAACGACCATCTAGCTCTCACTTTGCTACCTTACTTCCTTACTCCTTTCTCCCTTGCCCACGCGCCTAAACCCTCGAACTCGAATCCTTTCTCCCTTGCCCACTGCGCCTAAACCCTCGAACTCGAACCCTTTCTCCCTTGCCCACGCGCCTAAACCCTCGAACTCGAACCCTTACTATCTTGCCCACTGCGCCGCTAAGTTCCCACCGTGCCACCACCGCATTGCTCACTAGTCACTATGTCGAGTTCAAGGGTGGGGTTTTGGGTTTACGATTTAGGGGGTACGGTTTATTGTTTAAGATTTAGGGTTTATGCTTTAGGGTTTACTGAGCTACCCTAAATCCTAAATCCTAAACCCTAAATCCTAAACAATAAACCCTACGTCTGTTCCCAGGGCCATAAATCCTAATCACAATGTAAACCCCTAACCTACCCCGAAATCCATAAACCCCAATCACAGCATATGACCTACACCTTAAACCAGCACCAACAAACCCTAACTCTGTACCCCAAGTCATAAACCCTAATCCCCATGTACACCCTAAACCCTAAACCCGATTTACATACACCCTAATGACCACCCCAGGGCCTAAACCCAAATCACAACATAAGCCCTGAACACTAAACCGACACCCATAAACCCTAAGTCTATACCCACAATCCATAAATCCTAATCACACTGTCAACCCTAAACATACACCGCATTATGTACACACTAATCACTACCCCAGGCCCTCAACCCTAATCACAATCCATAAGCCCAAAACCCAGAACCTACGTATGTACCCCAAGCCATAAACCCTAATAACAATGTAAACCCTAATGCTACACTGAATTACGTAACCTTGATCACTAGCCTAATCACTAACATAATATCTAGGTCGCTAACAAGTTCATATGATCCTAACAATTTTCTAATTTAAAAATATAACAAACTAAATACTATGCACAATCAGTTAAATCGACTTACTTGTCGGCCGAGCTTCGAATTCGGCAGGGCTTCGCTTCAGAGAAATCAACACCCACTTTCTAGAGAGAAGGCAGAGCTGTTTCTAGAGAGAAGGCGGAATCCTTAAATGTCATTTTCAGAAGCAATATATAGGCATAGGGGACCCTAACACACCTAGCCAGGGCGTGTTAGGGTACCCCAAATGCCTAAATATTGCTTCAATTGCCCCTTTTTGCTAAATAAATAATTAATTTATATTATTTATTAATTTTTGCCTTGAAGAAAGGTCAAAACTTACAGCATTTTGAAACTTTAGAGAGAATTTACAAAAATGAAATAAATTAAAACAAGTGGGACAAAATTTGCACAAAGTCAAGTTTTGGAGAAAAAAATACAATTGAAGCTAGTTAAATAATCAAAGTTTTAAGTTTGAGTGCTGAATATGGAATTACGTTAAATAGAAGGAATAACTTTTCGTCCATAATAATCCCACGATGCATACACAAAATTGTCACTTGTACACATGTGGTCTATTTCAAAAGCATTTCAAATCAAATTAATTCAGTAGACTAATGACAATGAGCCACGTTTGTTGACAGGTTAAATAATTAATCTTGTTTAGTGTTGTAATACATTCACTACTACTACAGGCAAGACTTTCAACGACGATTCTGAACCTCATACGATGACGGTAATAGAATCGTCTTTGTTGCGTGTGTCGTTGAAAAACACTTTTGACGACGGTTCAAAAAATCGTCTTTGTTATTTTTTTGGTTTTTTTTAAATGGATACAAAAATGATTTTTAGAGAAAACCGTCTTTGTATGTCAACATGCAAAGACGGTTTTACCATAAAAACTGTCTTTGTATGTTTTACCTTAAAACCGTCTTTGTATCTTAATTTTTTTAAAAAAAAAATAGATACAAAAATGGTAACAAGTGACCCATTAGTCTTTGTTATGTGATCGCAAATAGAGCTTGAGGAATACTAGAATGATCAAATGTGGAACTAAATATAACCCAAACAAAGAATGCAACATACTGCTTTCTAATATTCATTGATTGCCACTTGAAATGAGGATCAAAATATAGAATTTCATAGAGCTAATTATGACAAAAATTACACAATCATACCCACTTATTAATTTATGGAGACAGATATTTGAAGATTAAAACATATTAATCCATCAAAGTAGGGGAAAAAATGTGTAGGTTTTGAAGGATTGACCAAATCCCATATGCAAATTTCACCATCCTCAGCCCCAAATGCAAGAAGATTTGGTGCAATGACATTAAACTCAAGACCACAAACCTGAAACATAAAAATATAAGATCATTTTTAGACAGCTCATAACATTATGCTTGAAAAATGAAAAGTGCCCAAGTTATTATAGCATATGGTTCCAAATTAAGCAACATTACAAACATAGTAATATAAATTATTGGTATTTGTTCAAAGATTAGCAGTTCTTAAAAACCTCCTGCGTGAAACCAATAAATGTAAACATGAATCAAATTATTAACTAATCCTCAAGAAAGGAAATATCTAATGGCTAAACTAATAAAAAAATTCCATAAAAACTCATTTTGCAATGAAGAATATTTACCTTGTTAACAAGATCAACAGCCAATACTGCCTCATATTTTTTCTTAAATCTAAGAAATGCCTCTCTAGGACTCGTGGCTGCATCTTAAGCAAAGAAATGTAAGTGAAATACACATAGTACATTATACATCCAGTTGTGAGCAAGTGTCTACGTGGCTGACCTATATAGAAAGGAAAATATATTGAAGGCAAAAACATTATGCCACTAGCCCACTAGTAAGTAGTAACCACAAACCAGAAGGACCCAAATGAAAATTGCTCACATCCTTTACCTCTTAATATATGCTTAAAGTGCCATTCATAGCCTTGAAGATCCTTGGCATCCAACTCCTGAGACGACAAAAAAAAAAAAAAGGAATTTAGTAAACATCACAAGGCAACCTAGATTTGGTGTTGGAACCAAAATTGAATCAATAAAAAGTTAAACCAAAGTCACAGAATCATGCCCACAAATGCATGCAAGAGAACCTACATGGCCAGATGATATGTCTCCACCATTGTTTATAAGAAGCTTCATCACAAAATCATGCCCACCCTTGATTGCTTTCCATAGCGGGACATTTCCATCTAAGTCTGTATATAAGAGCAGTTAAAGACTATACCAATAAGTCAAAATACCAATACTAACATACATAAACTCCTACATGAAAAGTTATTTTTAATAAAACCAAAAGGCGTGCTAGACAAAATGATAATTTAGCGGTAAAATTTGTTCCAACAAAGATTAATGGAGTGATGAACGATAATGTATGTAAAACTAAAGAAAATTGTTCATGATCATTGTTCCATCTTATGAACAATAAGGTCATGTTATCATAAGAAAATTTAAGTAAATGACATCACATAAAAGAAAGAAATGGTCATTAAGAAAATATTAAACTAAACAAACTTGCATGCTCTATTCCATTCTTATGAACATAAGATCCTGTTATCATAAGAAAATGAAAGTTAGTTTGTCATGTTTTTCTTTGAAATCTGTTATTAATTGGAGAAAGGACATTCAAGAAATTACCTATTTCATATACATTAAAAGGACAGTCATGAAACAATGTCTCAGTTGCACTTTTAACTTTCTTAGTTTCAATTGCAATAATTTTACTATCCTTTGTTTTTCTTTCTCTTTTACATTAAAGTTCTATATTTGAATCTTGGAAATGTCAAACAATGTTAAATTTATTTGACAAATTACTACATATGCAACTAATTCTTGGCAGAAATAGTTATTTTAAATACTACTCAATAACTTGTGTGTGCATGTGCGATACAATACAATATAACAAAGTAAATAAAAATAAAGAGGAATATAATATCTTACTGCAACTCCTGTAACAAATATAATTCTCAGCCTTCATCTCTGTGACCTTCAAATTTTGATATTTAAGCATAGTCACATAAAAAAAATCTACAATAAGAGTAACAAAGGACTTTTACAATAACCTTCTCGAAAGTCATACCAAAGTTGTTTAGTTGACAATTAGAGTGTAGAAATTAGACTCTTAAAACTATTTGAAAGAAGCATATATAAATTTAAAGATTTAATGCAGAAATATTAGAAAAACATGCAGCTCCTTGAATTATTGGCTTGTAGAACATAAACAAAATGAAAAAATTATTAAAAATAAATAAATAAATAAATAAAACCTTCTCCAAAGTTGCCATTTTGTTTAACTTTGATAACATTGCACATTGGGTTGCAGACAAAAGGTCGTGATAATATTCCTGAAGAGTGAAAAAAGCAAAATCAAGTGCAGAGAAAAATGAAAAGGGTTGAGAAAGGTATATAATATGAATGAAAAGATTACTTGAACTAGAAAAGGAGAGGGAGGAGAGAGGAGCAAAGATTTCAGTGGCACATTGCAACCCAATAGGGCAAATGGAGTCCATTGAAGGTTAGAAGTCCATTGATATATTGGAAGAACCTTCAGCTTGTCGCCGTCGGAAAACGCGTCGAGGCAGATGCGGCACTCCGTCTCCTCCGCCACTCAGCCACGCGGTTGCGTCGCGGGTGGAGGACGATTAGGAGCCTCTTCATCGTGGATGGCCGGTGTTGTGCGGCGACGGGAGGACGTGGGGGAGGAGGAGGTCGTTGTGGTGGCGGTGACGGTGGCGGTGAGAGCTGGATGATGGAGAAGACAGAGAAATGGAAAAGGGGTATAAAGAAGGGAAGTGAAACAGTGAGAGAGAGAGAGAGAGAGAGAGAGAAGAAGCAAAACACTGAGATAAAAGCAAGTGAAACAGTGAGACGCTTGCTTTATTGGATTATGTGATTCAAATTTTTTGAAAATTTTGAAGACCGTCATAGGCAAAATATCTTTGAATAGATAAAAATTAAGACGGTTAAACTAACATGTTATTGATTTGAACATACAAAGACGGTTTTTTAAAAATCGACTTTGAAATGTTCATTTTAATTACAAAAGTGTCATCGCACCATAAGTAACATCAGTTTTGTAACAACCAACTTTGAATGTCCATCTTTAAATGCATCATATGTAGCAGGGATTGTATAATATCTAATAAATTTGTAATGGTATATTGCTGTTTTTATATCAAGTATAGTAATTGTGAGACTTTAGTCCCCTTGGTTTCAATTATGTGAGTTGGGTGTTCCAATTAGTATCATGAATTATCCAAATTTTAATATATATCTCAAGTTTCAATTGAGTTAATTGGATTATTTAAATATCATAAATACATAATTTTAGTCCGTCTGGTTAATTAAGTCAATGTTATTCAATATTTTCTGTTTTTTAAAAGGGCAAAAGAAATATATATTGATAAAAGTCAGTGATTGCTACCAGCAGTACGACGATGGCCAAAGAGAAACATATTAAGAGAACGAAACATAACACCTCCAAAAAGAAGAAACCCAGCACGTACCCAGTATACATAGCCCAATCGAAAAATCCTTGAGCATGCTTCATACTACATAACATAAATCACCCATAAACATATTATGCAAACACGACGAAGATCAGCTCCGAAAGATGCTCAACAACCTAAAAACCACAGGCGCGAAACACCAGAAAAGAACATGAAGTTCTTATACTACTATCTCCTCCTCCTCCTCGTAGATATGCAGTCCATAGGATTAGAAATCCAGTTTGATATGGCATATACAAAGCCTTTCTTCCTATGTCTCGGCCATTTCCAAGACAGAAGTTGCTCATGATCCAAAGTCTTAGGAACCGTATAGTTCATATCTTTGAACAACGACTTATTCCTTGCTATATATCCACAAAGTCCATACAATCGCAAACCAAATGACATACCAGCATGATTTTTCCATACCCCTCTCCTGCAACACACCATCAAATTGCTGCACGTTCATGCTGAAATTGTTGTGCAAAATTGCAGTTAAGCCTAACCATTGGAAACACGCACGCCATACTTGATAGGACCTTTGACAACCAAAAAGCAAATGCTCAATGTTCTCATCTGCACCATGGCACACCCCCCACACAACATCTTCCTGATTCACAACACCCCTGTGCACCAAATTAACTTTCGTTGGAATTCGATCTTGAAGAGCCTAAGTAATTAGTAATTACCTTCAATGGAACTAATAGTTCCACAACATCTTCCAATCCACATTGATGGATGATGGATCACTGATATCACGCACAACTTTATAAGCAGAATCAACCGAATATAGATCGGATAATTCATGCTTCCAACCCACCTATATTTCGAATCTATAACCTGTGCCTCCAGCAGTTGACGCAACCTCTGCCACATATCCCCTTCCCACTCACATAACCCTCTGCGCCAAGCTATATTCCAACACCACCTCCCACAGCATCAAAAGACTACCTCTGCTATTTTTGCTTCTTTATATTCTTTTTCTTTTATTACCTTGCTATTATTACAAAATATTAGTTACAGGAAACACTGATTAATCTCCATTAGAGAACCATAAACACACACAAGATGAATATTTTTTTTTTTCTCAACATAATTTATTTTATATTCAAGTTTAGGATTGGATTCCTTAACCACTTAGTTAAGGGGCACAAGTTGTTAGTACTTGTGTTAACCTATATTTGTAACATTACTTTTTATTTTAATTATAAAAAAAATAAGAAAAGTCATATATAATAAATTTGACTTTGATAAAAAAAAAATTGAGAAATATCTAGCACCACCCTCTAATATACTCTCCTCCAAACACACATTCTCCCTTTTGTTGAAACTTACTGAAAACTAAAAAATCAGAAAGAGAGTCATTAAATAAGAGATAAAACATACCAAAATTTATGATTTTTAATAAATTTTAACCAATAATAAAAAATATCTTCAAAGGAGTGTATTACACAACATACATATTGCTGACATTTTAAAAAAATAAAATTAAACGAGGGACGTCGTACTTTCATACTTTATAAATGCAATTTATCTGTTTTTTTTTTTATCAAGTTTGGACAATCATATTCTTGGAGTACGATTTTATCATGCATTTCTTTTACATGTGAACCAAATTATACTCTAGAAATATGGGTTTGTAGAAGGTCTTAGATTGATTTTTATCGTCCTCGTGGTAAAACGAAAATGACTTTGCCTTCTTTCTTCTTTAATTATTTTTAAAGCTCTCGCTAAATTGTACTTTATTTATATAACTTCAGTTGCACTTTGCTTCTATAGTTCTATATAAATCAAAGAAGGAGTAGCGGTTTGATATGGGCCCAAATTAGGATTGTCATATCTAACTCTTTTGAATTATTTAGTTCATCCTAGTTATGCTGCTAAAACCGCTTATTTAAGTTTTGCTGCTAAATCTACGTCACTCATGTTGGCTCTTGATACCTAGTTATGAACTTTCGCATAGGATCAGGTCATGGATCTAAACAAGGAAGACTTCTTTCGACCTAAGTGAAAGCAAGAAGCAAACTCATCCATGATAGAATTTCTCCTAAACTAACACATGTTATCTTGAGAGTGAACATTGTCCTTGACAAAGTCCATCCTAAACTAACACAAAATTTTCTGAATATTTATTCTTGATTAAATTCCAACCAAGTTTGCCCTTTAAATAGGCTACAAAGACATCCCTAATAATTATCATAATTGGTAAAATAAAGATAAAGAGAATCTTAATTGATAAGATCATAACTAGCCATTATTCTAAGTGATCCTAATTGATAAAATAAAAATAAGACATCCCTAATTAATATGATCGTATTCCGTTTGGATTCGGATGTATACTTCTTGTTTGCTGGTTTTGATATCTCACAATACAAAATTTATGTTATTTTTGTAAAGCTTTATTAATTAGATTGAAAGTAGTTAAAGCATTGTACACGTGCTGTGGTTAATAATTTTAGGTGTTAAACCAAATTGAAGTTTTACCAAGCCAACAAAGTTATTCATGTGGTGAAAATTCATGTGATTGTAATTGTAGGGAAAGAGTAAGCTTGGTTTGATCTGAAAGTGTTTGTTAGACCAGATAAACGTGGTCAACGTGAAAAATTCAATCCAAATCGATAAGTTTAATTTATGTCAATAGGTTCGACTCGAACCAAACCATTGGCTCAAGTGTTGGACTTAATGGTAGGAACCCGTAGGTCTAAGATTGTTTCACTTGTGGTTCTCCCTGCTGTGTTCGTATAACTTAGGATTTGTGATTTTATGATAAGAATTAGTTGATTACATGTGCTGAAATCTAGCTTTTCTTTCTCCAATTTACTCTAGATACTAAAATGGTTGAATTTACAATTTCTTTTCGTTTGGACAACCCGAGAAACAAACCAAACAAATTCTTGTTCACATTTTTTAGGTTGGGGTTTGAAGATTTGTTTTTCTACTAGTCCAAACCAAATAAAACCAAATAATTTAATTGGTTTGGATTTTTTTTATTGCACCATTTTTCATCAATAGAAACAGAGCTGATCTAACGTTGTATACAACCAGAGAAGATAAAAATTAAAAAAAAATCAAAGAATTTAGCTTACACCACAAAATAATTAATTCACAGCGGAAGATGCCGCCTAGTAAAGCTTAATTCTGGTGTTAATGGGGCTTCTACAGATGGGACACGACTGAAGATCTTGTCCACATTCACAACATGTCTGTCATGTAACACAAACAAAGATGTCATAAGCATTCCTTTATTTGATCTTTCCTTAAAAAATATGGGACGAAATTGACATATTGTTTTACCTGATGTCCACATCCGAAGGCCATGTCTTTTGAATTGGTCAGACATATGGGGCAAAGCTGCAAAAGACCAATTCAATTTGTTAATTGTATAGTATGACAAATTTGATTAATAAATTCATAACAAAACCATTGCATATCCAATCCCTATGTTGGACACATAAAATGCAACGCGGTAACAAGACAATAAAATTATACAACTAGAACCTGGATTCATGACAAGTACCATTTCAGTCACTAGACATTTATGCAACTACAACCTAGACTCATGATGAAAAAATGCAACAAAATTAAGCAGGTAATTGATGCCATTAATCTCTCCCCATTGGACCAGGTAGATGCTTTGAGTAATATAATTTCTTAACTAAGCTATTTAAAGATAACGCCAAAGAAAAGCTAGATTGGAACAAGGAAAAAGAAACAATAATGTATATTCACGTAATTTCGAGCGATGCCCTATTAGGCTATTACATTTGTATTTGCTCCAAAAAAGACCTGATAAGGAACATGACATATTTCTATCAGAATTCGGAAGTACTTTGTACTTTGCAGGGGTTGTACCTGATTGTCATATGTGGAACTTGGGGCAGGAGGAGCTGTGCCAACTAGGTCGCTGTTGTCATAATAAGAAGGGGCACTCTGCTCAAAGTTAGCAGGGTGAGAAGGTTTTGAACTGCTAAAAGATGCGGAACCATAAGGTTTTGGGGCATCACAAGATGCTGAACCATAAGGTTTTGAAGCGCCGAAAGATGCTGAACCATATGGTTTTGAAGTGCCCATAGATGCTGAACCATATGATGGTGTTGGGAGGGCAACTCTCTGAGGAGCATTGGCGTTTCGACTACTATTAAATAGTAATAAATGCAAAGAGCAACCAAAATTTTGTCAGAAATTGAACTGAAGTCCTTTTTTAGGGAAAAAACGGTAACAAACCAAAAGTTTACCCCAAGAGATTAAGCTCTATTGCTGCCTTATACTGAGAAGGAATTTCCATCAGTGCTGCAAGTGCAAATGCTGCCTCTTTTCGAGAAGGAGGAATATTCTTTGACATAATTTCTGTGAAATTCACAAACTAAAGAAGCACAACCATATAAATACAGTCAATCAGTTCCCACTAATTGGAACATTTGAACAGGTATTAATTAACATTATGTTTTCTCCTCATCAATTACCTGAAAATTATCAAAGGCCCGAGCTGGGATATTGTCATCAAACTCCTTCATCATGTCCCAAGGACCATCTCCAACACCAACCAATATGATTGAAAGAGGAAATTTACTGTGACAAAGCAGGTATATAAGAAAAGATATTTGAATAGGAAAAACATTGTTGAACAAAACCTACAGGATAATCACCTGGCCTCAACAATGGCATCCACAGTCCTCTGCTCCTGTGGACTTAGCCTCCCATGCTCAGTGTCAATACTTCTTGTTACCTGCAGCATATATCAATGCAGGTTGGCTTATACTAAGCAAAGTATCATTATAGCAAAAGTAAGTTGGACAATCTACTTCAAATTGCATTGTAGCCAATGTGACTTCAACTACATGAAATTACAGGAAGAGCGGACCTTTATGTATGACAAATATATATTTCCTGTCCATTTAAAGCCTGATGTTTTGAAAGCAAATTAAATCAGGAAAAGATCTTTTGGTTGATTTTGAATCCCTAGTCCCAACTACTTTTGTCTCTGAAATAATAGAAGCAAGAATGAAGGGGAAAGCATGATACAATTCAGTTTTGCAAACCAAGTCATTTCCTGAGCTAAATCCAGAAAATTGAAAAGATGAAAGGTAAATGGAGACATCATCACAAAGATCTGAAAATTGCTCAATTTAAGACAACTCAATACATTCTGGATATAAATAGAATACCTGGCCGTCTGCAACTATCACCAAAACATGGTACTGGCCTCCACTCTGCTCAACTATTGTCATGGCCATTTCAACAATTGGTGCAAATGAAGTAGGACCTGACATAAAACCATCAGTCCAAATTAGCTCAGTATTACAATATCTACAACAGAAATAAGTAGAATTTGCAAAAGAAGAACCAGACAAGTAGTAGAAATATAACCTGCAAGTCGAATATTAGGAACAATTTCCCTATACCGACTCAACACTTCTTCAAATCCATTGCAAAATCGTTCATCTGGATAGAAATTGAAGACATCTTGATCATGTGTTGATGCTGCCATGATATCATAGTAACTCCCATTACCACATTTAAACAACAACAAAACTTCTATAAAAAATAAGTTGAGAACTTTGAGAAAGATACCATCCCCGAATCCAAAACAAGGAATCAAGTTATCCTCATCAAATGCAGCCAAGGTTTTCCCAATAATTGATATTGCTTGTTCATAGGGGTTTGGACCATTCCCAATGTGATGCAAACTTTTTCTATTAAATGAATGCTTTCCTGAAAGCAGCATCAAGTTCAGCATATATTTCACAGCAACACACTGCATAAATTGTACTTTTTATCTAAAGAATTAAATGCATATTTATAAGGCCTAACCTGTCCACTCATTGCTCTTAGTGAAATCAATACCAAGAATAAGATTTGAAGACTCAAGGCCTGCACGTGCAAGAGCCTCAGTCACCTGTAATGACCAATGTGAGAATGTAAGAATTCAAATGATGACAAAGCATCAACAAATTTCCTAAAATAAAAAGATGAATAAGAAGGACCATCAGTGACAAATATGCAAATTGCAAGCCAATATTATGATCAGCTAAGTCATGCCTGATCACATGAAAATACACTTAAAAGTTTTATATACTCACTTATAGCTCTAAATTAATCAGAAAAATATAAGCATGCAGAGTCTTTCTCTTTCACTCAGTGAATTCAATTTTTCATAGTTAAATGGAAAAATATGGAAGCAAGATGAGCTGGCAGCCATTCACTGGTAATTTTATGAGCTAGCACAAGGTGGGCTGCTTTAATATTTCCAGTCCTGATTCTTGAAATTGTAATTAATCTTTCTCAAGAAAAGATCATCAACCTCAAAATTCAATATAGCATTCAATTGCAATTGCACTGTCATTGTGACTATTATTTTCTTCTAAACTCCTAACGTTGCATTCTTGGGAATGTCAAGTTATAAATAAGTCGACATAAAATTTTCCCGCTTTCACCAGTGACAATAAAACTTTCCTGTGATAATTATTCGTAAAGTTACTAAACTTTTCTGTGATAATTAGCCGTAATCATAAACAAATTATTCCAAAGAAAGTTGAATAATAAATGAATAATAAATTAATAACCAAACATTTGTTAAAAAATTTCCCTAGAATCTTATTCCTAACAATCTCATTCTCAAGAAAGTAATTTAATTCAGAATGAAAGATTCCCAATACCAAATCCCAAAATATTTTTAAAAAAATAAAAAGTAAATATTTTGGATTCTTAGCTGCCAAATTATGTTTATTAAAAAAATGAAAGTACACAAAACAAAGCCAAATTAAGAAAAGCATTTCAATGCCCAGCCAGATAAAAATAACCATGACTTTATCCCAGGACAAGCTAAAGTTAAGCACAACAGTACATGTACATCGCCAACAAGCAAAGCATATCTTACCTCATCTATGGAATTGTAGTTATCTGCGATTCTCGAGTACTTCCGGTCTAACCGCTTTTCATTTCTATGGCTGGCCACTCTGCCACTAGCATGAGGCTGAGGTTCATAGCCATAGTTCTGTGGCGGCAGCGGCGGTTGGGCATAATATTGCTGCTGTGTAGGAAAAGAAGGCTGTTGCGGCTCATAAGCGTAACCCCCCTGACCATAACCCGAGTGGGGGTCAGGATATGAACCCCAAGAAGACGCAGAGGAACTTGAACGCACAGGTGAATTCTGCCTCCAATTGTTATCCTCCTTGGAATTGTTACCCCCCATCAACTCAATTCTCTAAAACACCAAAACAATAACAATGAATAATAACAAAAACTCCCAACCCCACTTATCGCCTCAACAAAACCAAGTAGAAAACAATCCAAAATCAAAAGCACAACAAATAACAAGAACTCCAAATCCAATTCCAGATGCTATATAGTGTGTTTGCAAACCTGTTGAGAAGCAAGAAATCACGACTGGGACGTGAAAGCTATAATTATTAGCTTCTTATTAAACGTCAACAACCTCGTCCGAGATGTGAAAGTTATAACTATTAGCTTCTTACCAGACGTCAAAAACCACGTCTGGGGCGTCTGGAATGTGGAACCAAGCACGCTAATAATAAATAATACCAGAAATTCCTAAGCCCACTTTGTCCTTAACAAAACTGAGCAGAACACAATCCAAAATCCAGAATTCAAAACCAAACAAAAAGTATAAGAACTCCAAAGCCAATTCAAGGTGCTATATATAAATGGAGACATAGAACTCTTCTGGAACGTTGAATAATTGAATCTTCAAATTTCGCAGCAAATGCTCAATTTAAGAGACAAGGACCAATTCATAAAAAAAAAATCCACCAACCGACTCAAAGAAACAGAGGCTTATTAAGTAACCCTGTAGTAGCCGCCGCCATGTGTCTTCAAACACATTCAACACACGGCATCTCGGTTTGGCTCCACACCGAACGCAATAATAATAATAATAATAATAATAATAATAATAATAATAATAACAATAATAACATGACAAAATCTCGTTGAACGATAAATGGAAAGAGGAAATTAAAAAAAATTGCCTGAAATATCAATTCAATATCTACATGAACTCTTGCTGTGTCGTGCATATCAATTAACATGCTCAGTGGCCACAACAAAAAAATTGCGAAAACCTTACACTAACTCGTGAATATCCGAAAATAAGAAACATAGGTTGTAACTTGTAAATTGAAATTTGTGAAAAGCGTTGATATAATGAAACGAAACGACATTGATGAAGAAGAAGAGTGGAGTTTGAGAGTGAAGTGGTGATGGAAATACCTGGATCTGGACGGCGATGGAACATGGCGTTCGGAATATTCTGGAATCGGGGTTGAGAGAGAGAGGGAGGGAAAGAGGATGATCAAATAAAAAACGATTCTTGTGAACGCCAAGAGTGGATACTGGAGACACAGTTTCTCTCTTCTTTTTTTTATTCTTTTAGTTTTTAATTTGTTTTCTAGCGTTGAAGATGAAGGTTGCAGAGGATGATGCACATGGAGTAAACGTGTAAACATAGTTAACAGGTAGTTAAAAATTAATGAATCGTGAATGTGATTGTATAATTTTTTTTATTAAAATTTATTGTTTTATTAATTATTAGCATGTGGTTAATGTTAATTGTTTTTAAAGCACGGTCAATTAATATTAAATAATTTTCATTTTTTTTTTTGAGAAATCACAAGAGAAACCCAGTAAATTATTTAATATTAATTGACCGCTTAAGGGTGAATTGCCAGGTTGGTAGGGTAAAGAAATTTTATTTCATAAAATTAATGCAAATGAATAAATTTAATTTTTTTCTTAAAAAGAAAGAAATTTAATTAAAAAACTTAAAGTATATAATTGTTTATTCTAAATTTGATTTTAATATAAATTTTCTTAAAAGTATTAAAGAAATTGAATTTATAAAACAATAACAAATATGTATTTTGATTTTTGAGCAACACTATAAAATTAAAAAAAAATACAAAGTGACAACCCAAATCCTAAACATCTATTAGTATTTAAATTCTTTTACAAAAATATATGTATGACAGGCTGGTGGGCCAACTGTCACGCCTTGCACTTGGCCCGACGAACTGGCAGGTTAGACAGGACGGGCCATTGCGGGTTGACAAATTGGGTTCTTAATTCCGCCCCGCCAAATTGATAGCGTGCTGGCAGGCCAGCCCAAATTGTCCAAACCATTTTGTCATCTCTATGTGATCCTAAGAGCTTGATAGGATGGCACCATCCTTACCTAATCTCGATTCTTATAATCATGTGATCTCTTGTATTGACGTGTTGGTGATGAATTAAATGTTATAAATATCTTTTCATCCAAAAATAAACAATGGTTTCTAATTGGATAACAATGTAAAATTATTTTAAAATAATTTTGTAAAATTTAACAAACTTATCATAAATGATGATTTCTAATTGGATAATAGTGTAAAGTACACTATATGTGCATAGCTTTTTTGTTCTAAAACTTATTATTACTATCAATCATTTTTATTTACTTCATCATAGTAGTAATTATATGTGCTTAACTTGTTAATCATATAACTTGGAATCTAACTTGATTGGTTGAAGAGAGTGTGTTATACTTATTTTTTATATTTACAGATAAAAAATATATTAGTCTTCATCTTTCTAATCCTATTTATAAGATCGTCCTTTTTATTATATTGTCAATCTTGATGAATTAAATAATTATTATCATAAATATAGTAGGAAAAAAAAAGAGTATGCAATTATAATTAGATAATTTTTCCTTGTTTATTATTCACTTCAAATTATGATGATGACAATAACAACAAATAATTTATAATATTAATTGAGTGAATTTAAATATAATCACTCTTATTCAATCATATATTTTTATGTATAATAAATTTGTTACCACTTATAAAAACTATTTAATGATGTAAAAAATAATGATTTTTTTGAATTACTAGAGAAAAGAGATACAAAAATAACAAGGGTTGGGTATCACCTCATCTAGCCTTGCCTAATATGGTTCCTAGCTTCTTATTCACGAGGTCTTATGGCATAAGTGCATACAAGAGCTAGCCACTCTTCCTATCAGGATCGATATCTCGAAATATCCATCTCGGATGATGTACAGTCCCTCGAGTGTCAAGCCTAATGACGTAGATGCTTAAGGATGAGTCTTCCAATGCTCTACTATCAACTTTATTAGGATATATGTCTCGGACAGTGTACAACTCCTCCTCAAGCATCAAGCCTAATGACATAGATGCTTAAGGATGAGTTGTCCAAATGTTCTCCTATCGACTTTACCGGGATATCCATTCCAGATGGTGTACATCCCTTCAAGCATTGAGCCTAATGGCCTAGACAGTTAAGAATGAGTCGTCGAATGTTCTCCAATCGGCTTTATCGGGATATCCATCTCGGATGATATATAACCTTTCAAACATTGAGTCTAATGACATAAGTGCTTAATTCTCAGTCAATCGTCCTTCCAAGGACACATAGTGGACTAGTATCTCCTTCTCGAGATACATCATGTCATTCTGTTTGGACTTCCTCACGATTCGTGTTGGCGGTGAGGCGTGTCCTTTTGTTATGTGTGCGTCTCGTATGTGACGTTTGCACAGAAACAAATGATTAACATTAACTCATCTCAATGTGTCTTCCCCAGTTGTTAAATTGGTTCATCCAAATCTATTCAAACCGTTAGATTTACTCCCGGATGGGCCTATGAAGCTTGGCCCATGGCCCTCTTTTCCTATAAAATGGTGGTCATTGTTTTCTCTTTCCATTACCTTGTTTTGGTCATTTTCAAAAACTTCTTGAAGAAGAGTGAAAAATCCACACTTCACTTGACTTCGGCTAACTCAGTTTGGAGAAGATGAAGAAATCTGTAACAAGTACTACTTTTCTCACTCTCATTGTCATTTTAGTTCTTAGCTTTTTGTATAGTTTTTTGAGTTTTCCTTTAGGCTTGGTTTTTTGGCAATTTTTGTTAAGCATTCTAGTATCCCCCCCCCCCTTTTCTTTTCTTCCTAGTTGTTCCCCACGTTGAGAATACGCTGGTTATTTGTCGCCTAAGCCAAGGTGTCTTTTCAGGAAATGATGGTGACGACTAGCACACTCGCCCAGACGAGATGGTTCTTGTGAATCGGGTGCCTTCCTCAGAATTTGTCGACCCTTTACTCTCAGCATATAATACCAATTCCACAGATGATTTTTGTGAACCAAACGCCGATTTCGTTGATGTCATGGAGGTGGACGGTGCCGACAATATGAGCATATAGGATGTTGTCGAAGAGTCCGACGAAGACGCTCCTAGTATTAAGAAGGAATGTGCCTTGACTACAGTGTACTTTAAAAATAGTCAAGATTTATCTGATAATGAAGTGGGGAATGAGGATAATAAAGGTGTCGGGGCTGAGTACATTTGTATAGACGTTTCTACCAATACAAACTGTGGTTGGGCAGATGAAAAGTCATTGTCTACACCATCCATATATCTTAATCCAAATATGGTTGGTGTCCTAAGGTCAATGGTATGCAGGGTAGGAGGTACTGGCTTAGTAGTAGTAGTAGAGGCATGTTGCGCAAAAGATAAGGTTTGTTATTCGCCATCAATGGGGGTAGGCGAGTCTACCTATATGTACAAAATGTTTGTTAGGAAGTTTGGTGTTGTCTTCCCTTTTTCTGATTTTCAATGTTTCTTGTTGAACACAATCAATTGTGCCCCTTCTCAGCTTCATCCTAATGGGTAGGCATTTGTGCGTTCTTTTGAACTCCTTTGTGAGGGATTGAATAAGGTTATGACTGTCAATACATTTTTTCATTATTTTGCATTGCGCAAAAATCCTATAGTTGGATAAGTTTCTTTAAGTAGTCAGTCTAGTGAGGGAATCCTCATAGCCTACTTAGATAGTGTGAATCATTTAACTGATGACTTTGGGATCCCAACTTTCCCCTTGTATTGGAATCATAATCCCATTGTAAGGATTATTGTCCAAGAGTGTTTTATGGAGTACTCGGAGAAAGAGTTAATTTCTTTGCTTGACACTTTTCATCCTTTCAAACTTCGTTGCAGTGTCTTGCTAAAACTTCGCAGTGATGAAGTCAGCCTAAGGAATTATTTACGTATATGTTGTTTTTGGTATATATATTTGCTCTATTTTTTTTTACGCGTTCCCTCGTTTCTTATGAATCACGGGTTTTTGCTACAAGAAACCGCATTCCGATCAATAAGGATCGCCTTTTCCAAGGTTACAAGTGGAAGATGAAGTTGCAAGTGGAGTCAGGTAAATCTTTCGTGGAAGGAGCTCCTGACCCTCCTTTAAGGATCCCTCGAACCCTATTTTTGCAGTAGCCAATCCTCTTTAAAAACCATCCATCCAAAAAGTCTTAAAAAGAGGCTCTGTGGATGTCGATAACAATTACCAGTCGACTTCAACTCTTATTTCAAACTCAGATTCCCTTCCCTGCCATTAGGAGTATTTGTGGTGTAGTTTGGTTCATCTGAACCAAACATAAAATAAAGATGTGGTTCGGTTTAAATATAACATTAAATCCGAATCAAACCAAACCAAAATTTTACGATTTGGTTTGGTTCGGTTGCATAATTATTGTGCTATATTATTTTAAAAATGAATTTTATTTTTTGTTAAATTTTGTTTAACATATTTTAGTTAAAAATTATAATGTCAACTACTATTTAACATTAATATAAAATGATATTACCAATTCTTTTTGTAACATAATAGGAATTTGTACTACAGTTGATATTTAACACTATTTTTTAACAATATTAGTACATCATTTTTAATATATGAAAGTAAAATGTGCATCTTAGTTATAAACCAAAAGAAAAGTAATTAATTATTTAATACTTATTATTAATTTACACAATAAAAATCAATATAATTATTTATTTAGTTTGGTCCAGTTTTTATAATAAGGTCTGAAAACTAAACCAAATTGCAAATATATGCGATTTTTTAAGATTTTTTTTTGTGGTTTTCGATTTTTTTTGGATCAGTTTGGCGATTTTAGAACGGTTTGGTTTGGTTTTGAACACCCCTACCTATTGTTCCAACTGCATTGCCTCTTACTAAAGCCTTGAACATTTTGTACCAAGTGCTGCTCGATCAAGAGATAAAGTTGATGTTTAGTAAGAGATTTCCTGGAGAGCAAATCATAGATGAGTATTTGACCACTCCTGGGGACAAGGAACAGATGAAGAAGGTAGGTCTTGGTGGTGCTTGCAAAGGTTTAGAGTACTTCATCACTATTTCAACACACATGTCGCATGGGATTAAGAAAAAGTATAGGTCTCAGGAGGATCATAAATGAGAATTGGTCAGATTTTTGGATCAATCCAAGAAAGATGTAGTTTGATGAAGTTTGAGTTGATCAAGAAGAAGGGAATGATCATTACCCTGAATAAGAAGTTGGAGCAAGCTTTGGTGTCCAAGGAAATTATCGAGAAGGACTTGGAGGACGCCAAATCCTAGCTTCTTCTTATTAAGGATGAAAAGACGTGGGAGACTTGGATAAAGGATCTAACTGGCTTCGAGTTGCAAGCTAAAGAGTAAGTCCTTCGTCCCAACCTGTATGTCTCTCTAGTCAAGCTTTTTAACAAAGTTATTGGCAAACATCTAGTCGAGAAAAAGACTCCCCCTCCAACTCCTTATAATGATTCAAGAAAAGGCTCCTCCTCAAACTCTAACTCGCTTTGCTTGTCTTTTCATTTTATCAGCATTGTCTTGTTATCCTTATTTGTGATGTTTTAACCATTTTGTAATGTTGTAGTTCATTTTGTATTATGCCAACATATATAATAGTCGGATATGGATGATTAATGCTAATTATGTGTCAATTTTCGTCAAATTGCTAATCTAAGTCCTGATTGTTAAATCCCTTTTGGTTCCTCTTTTACCGTACTTTAAAAAGATCACTAATATGACTTTGTCGGTTACTGCTCATATTTATATTCTACTTTGTATGTGTTGGATTTTATGGCTGTCATTATCAGCTTCTTGTCCATCATATGTCGTCACTATATTGTTTATATGGTCGTACATCATGTGATCGCTTTCTGTAATTGTTAAGTTTTCGGGATATGTTCTGCCAACCTTTTTTTTTTGTGTTTTCGAGCTTTGACTATTATCATAAATGCGTATTTATTTCCTATAAATGTGGATCACCAGTTATTAGGCAAGGTTGTTTGTGTCTTTATTGGGGTAAGTGGGTACTGTTGAGGCCTATAAATAGGTCAATGTTGCATGGTTTGAAGCATGCTTTGTTCATTGCCATTTTTCTCATCTTTAATTTTTCTCTTCAACAGTTTTGCTCAAACAATTGTTGTGATATGATAGAATGGAGGTGGTTACCAGTGTTAGCCTCTCAAGCGTAGGCGTACTTTGGCGTCATTTAACTGGTTGAGTGGCTAACACTAACGACGACCTCCCTACCAAATTGTGTTGAGAGGCTAAGGGCAGTCGTGCTGGGGTTTGGGCTGCCATAACCTTATTTCAATCCTTGGGTTGTTGGTTTTTCTTCACGAGCTAAGGGATTTGGCTGTTGTTGGTGTTCCCTTAATAGGCACGTTTAATGACTTCGCCTATTGACATCTTGGTATTTTTTGGTGCGGTGCAGTAAGGTAAAAGGTGTTGTTGATGTTGTTGATTTTTCTATTCTTCTTAGCTTATTGACTTATCTTGGATTCTTATTTTCTCACTTTAACTAAGTTTTGGTATTAGGCAAATAATTGGGCTTAATTGATAATTGTTGCTTATTTTTCATATTTTGTGCTTACTTGACCTATCTTCCTTGTGCAGGACCTAGAGGATTCTACATAACTCCAAATGGATCATATGAGTATTCCTTGGAAAGCTAAGGAAAATAGCTACAATTTTGTCAGATGTAAGAGTTGGCTAATTCTTCCATTTTGAGGCTCAAATTAGGCTTGCAGTCAGAACCTCTCTACTTGAGTTTTGGGCTACGAGTTTGGATTTTGATTGATGTAATAAACAAAATTAGTTAGTTTAGATTGGCCTAATCAGAGCTCATCCCTTAACTCCATTCAATAACTATATATTAGTGTAGCTAAGAGTTATTTGAGGAAACACACAGACACAAAGACACAGACACAAAAATAGAATTTCAGAATTAAAATCTTTTTTCTCTTTTTCTCTCAAATGTTCTTCATTGTTCTTTATTTTTCTTCTTCCTTTCACCTCTATTCTTCTATTTTTCTCACACAAATTTTGTGACTTCCACTGATGATGATCATGGAAGGCTAAACAATCAATCAATCCAAGGATCCAGTCCAAGCAAGGAGAATTTGAGTTCTGATTTGGTATTCTTATTTCTATGTGAATGTTCATCATCTTCTTCAATCTTCTTTTCGATTTGAATGATTATGAATATGTTTAGGATTGAAAACGAATTAGGTTATAGATTTATTTCCTAATTTTGAATTTTAATCATAGATTGTTTGAATGATATTTCAATCCGGTTAGTGATTTCAATTGATTTAGGAGTTAATTCAATTGAATTTCTTCTAATGATATTGAATGAACCTTTATAATATGATCATTATCTGAGAACTATGATAATTTGCATTGCTTGGTTTGGTGAATTGGATTGATATTCTTGAATATGTTTTATAACATCTTTTATCAATTTTGTTAGTTTATACATTTTTCTTCAATTCATGTTTGTGTTTTTGCAATTTTTGTTCACTGTCTGCAAACTGATTGATAAACCCCCCTTGTTGTTTATAAGTGGATTAAGTCAAGAACCAAATTGGACTGTATCTCTGAGTCGACCTAGGTTAATCCTATGCTACAAAATTATCTTAGTTTTATTTGTTTTGTAGCGATTCGACAATTGTTATCATATGGTTGAGTCGACATTCTTATTGTTCGTTCTACAGACTCTCTGGTAATCTAAGTATTTCTGAAATGTAGTATGGAGGTTTACGACTTTGCATGGAAATGTACAACATTATCCTAACTGAGTTGAAAGGAAAAAGTGGGGGTGACTCTGAGGTCTTAAAGAAATCGTCGTCTAACAAAAGAAGGTAGGGTGGCAAAACTTGGGCATGTCATATACAGAAGCAGGAAGTTGGGTTAGGAGGAGACGCTTCACATATGGCTCTATTGCCTTCTTCTGCTCCAATGCACTGATCTTGCTCCTTCACTTGATTGACTAGCCCTATAGATTGATTGACTACGTTCAGCCACATCATCGTTGTTGTCATGTGCCCTCTTCTCTTGTAGGCTTGATCGAGGATAGTAATCGTAGTTATTATAACTTTCCTGGATTTAATAGGATTGTCCATCTTGCTCATCCTTTTTTGTCTTATTGTATGGTTCCTAAACACGAAACTCTTGTAGCTTGATCAATTTTCAATTTATTTGGATAATGTATCTATGTCTAGTATTTTCAAATAAAATCGTATTTCCCTTTGAATTTTCATTGGTGTAGTGTTTCTATTTATGACATTTATATTCATAAAGAATGATATTGGAAGGCGATTATGAGACCTAATTAAAAATGGCTTATTGTTAAAAAGATGAAGTCGGTCTTTCTTGCTAAGAGATAAAGTCGGCCTTCACTAACATTGACTCGTAGGTTATTTATCGCTTATATGATGAAGTCTATCTCTTTGTAGAAATCAATTCATAAATGATTTGTTGTTTGCAAGATGAAATCGGTCTCTTTTGTAATCGTGTGCAACTTTGTAGAATTTGAAGATGAATTAATGCCCAGGGTGTAACGTCTCAACTTACAATTTGTTTTTATTGATTTTTAATGAAAAATTCTTTTCAATTTTCATAAAAGCACTCAACTGAATATAACAAAATTTTGCCAATAACTGTTACTTCAAGAAAATTTCATTATTGAGTAATATTTATAATTCTGAAGTAACATATAATAAGAGTACAAAAGATTTTTCCTCACTGATTGATATTTATAAATCTGATGTACAATAAAATACAGACTGGTATCAATTCTATTACATAGTACAAACAACTAAAACACTCCGTAACAATGAAATACATCTTCAAACATAACCTCTTCAAAATATTACATCTTCAAACAAAATTCTCTTCTTGTAGACAGCTAATAGTCTCTCTTTGTTGTTCATCTACTCGCCCGAATAAAATCGAGGTTATAGCAGGTGTCAACCACAGACACAAAGTACATGGTAAGTTTATAATTTAAGCAACATAATATATTCAATATGCACGTATTCATAACAACATCCTCAAAGATGCATGATTCTCTTAGACTCTTATCGTGATGCATGATTCTCTTAGACTCTTATCATGATGTATGATTCTTTTAAACTCTTTCAATATTTGGTACCAATTGTCAAGATAGCCCCATCCCTGTGGCACAGAACTTATCCGACCAGTCAGGGTCTCCCGATGTTGCATAAGTTCTCACCCACACTTCACGTGATCATCATGGGTGGTGTGATTCCCCACCGCAAGAGTCACCCCCAAACTCAGACACCTTTTGTCTGAACGCACGGACTCAGTTCCTGCAGCTATCTGACACACCTCCTCTCTGAGACAACTCTTATATACACCTCCACTTTGAGGCAACTCTTATGAGACACATCAACATGTAGTATCAATTGTCAAGATAGTCCCATCTCAGTGGTCCAGAACTTATCTGACCAGTCAGGGTACCCCAGTGTTTCCTAGGTTCTTGTGATGACTTTGATGCCTGGCGTGGCTGGCGCGGTCAGCGCCAGGGTTCTTAAAGCAGAAAACTCTGTCTGTGTTGTGGCATGGGTAGCGCCGGCTTGGCGCGAGTAGCGCCATAGCTTCGGGAGGTTGACGCCAGTGGCGCCATGGTGATGCGGTCAGCGCCACAAGTCCTCCAGAAACTCAGTTTTCTCTGGAAGTTCACGCGGTCAGCGCCATTGTGGCGCGAATCGCGCCACAAGTGCCCTGGAAAACCATTTTCCTCTGGAATCCAGCGCGGGTGGCGCCAGAGGCGGTGCGAGTCGCGCCGGAAGTGCTCTGGAAAGTCAGTTTTCTCTGGAAATCGACGCGGTCAGCGCCAGGGGTGGCGCGGTTGGCGCCACAGGTTTTAAAAGAGTGGCGCGGTTAGCGCGGGGTGTGGCGCGATCCGCGCGGGAAGTCTGACAGAGTTGGTATAAAAGGGAAAGTCGCGATTTTTGGGGGAAATTCATGCTTCTTCTTCCTCTGAACGACTTACCTCCATTGTTGAAGCTGCAAGCTTCATTCTTGCACCATAGTTCACCAAAACAAGTCCCTTAAACACCATTCTTGATGGAAAACACCTAGTGAGGTTGAATCTTTCATCCATTTCCCTTGAAAACCCCAAATTAGAGAATCCCTTTCTCAAGGGAAGTTCTTGAAGCTTGAGTTCGGCGAGGAACGGCTACGATTCGTGGGTACCCAAGCTAGGGGGAGTTGTGCTTGGGCCTTCCTTGTCGTCATTGAGGTAAGAAACTCAAGTTTCACCGTTTAATTTGTTGATTGGGGTTTTGGGTGAATAGTGACCCACTTGTGATAGAGCTAGAATTAGCCTTGGGTCCTTTAGATATATGTGATTAGAATGTGTTGAGGATGAAAGATTAGCTCTCAATTGCTAGCTTGGTGAACTTTGATTATAGGCTCTATGTGAGGCATGTTTTGTTGATATAATGAGTTGTTTAGTTTTGTTGGACATGCTAAAGCCTTGGTATGTGTTTTGTTGTGCCTGAGAGGTCATGAGAACGGTGCCTTGTGTGTGTGATATGGACCGTTCGAGCCCTGTGTGAATTCTGAGGAATTGGGCTGTTGTGAGCTTCAAGCTCTTTGTGCTCTTTGGCTAGGCCAAGCGAGACCATTGAGGGTCTGAGAATCACTTATGAAGTGATTGAGTGCGTGTTATGCAAACGGATTATGGCCTTTCGTTCTAACGGCTTAGGACCGTTACTGAAACCTTATATGTTTGATCCTATGTAGGACGTGAGACTGATAATTTCAGTGGTGGTGATAACGAGGCCGGGAGAGCCGGTGCATTGCTTAGAGCAGGTAAGCTCTTGGTTCTTGGATGTGTGCCCTTTGCTGTGTTCTGCCATTCACCAAGTGGGGTGATGGTTCTGTTGTGGGCAAATGCATGTATATAGAAATTGTATATTGATGTGGTTGATTAATGAATTGTGCTTTGTACCCTGTGATGGGAATTCGGTATGTATTGATCTTAATGATGTGATTGATTGATGAATTGTACTCTGAACCTTGTGATGGTGAATAATGAATTGTACTTTGAACCCTGTGATGGGAAACTGATGTATAGGTTGGACCCAATGATTGGGGAATTGATATGCATGGCTGTGAACTGTTGATTTATAACATGTCGGTTTGAATATGAGATTGGATTGTGAATTCTATGAATGAATTGAATCCTATGGTAGTAGGATAGATGACTTGAGATTGAGTAAGACCTGTTGTGAGATGTTCCTGTGATATAGATGTAGCCTCCCGAATGGAGATGTTCCTATATCCACAGAGGTAGCCTCCTCAGGCAATTGTGTTGATATAGAATATGAGATGTGCCTGTGATATATAGATGTAGCCTCTTGAGTGGAGATGTTCCTATATACACAGATGTAGCCTCATTAGATGGAGATGTACCTGTGATATATAGATGTAGTCTCTTGACTGAGATGTTCCTATATACACAGATGAAGCCTCCGATGGAGATGTGCCTGTTATATAGATGTAGCCTCTTGATTGAGATGTTCCTATATTTCAGATGAAGCCTCCAATAGACATGTTGAGATCCAGGCATGAGATGTTCCTAGTATATAGATGTAGCCTCCCTGAGTGGAGATGTTCCTATATACATAGATGTAGCCTCTGCCGAGTTAAGTAACGTATATCACCTGTGTATTGACAGGTTGAAATGAAATGATAGTGATGATGTTGAGTGAAGGGTGATGAGACCCCTGCTTGTTGTGATGAATGATTGAGAATTATTCTGGTATTGAATCTGATTATGAATGGTTGAAATGTACTATTTCTATGTATGTGCCAGATAGTGAACCAGGGGAAGGAAATACCTTCAAGGGCCCTGAGTTTACTGGGATTTTATATCTCACCCCTTGTGTGGGTTTATGTTTTGCAGGTGAGTCCTCAGGAGGAGCAGATAGATCCCAAGGCAAGAAGCCTTTGCAGGGATAGTTGATGTTTATAAACCTTAGGCTTAGATGACATGAGCGTGTGGCTCTGATGTTTTGTATTCGCCTTTAGTTTAATTTTGTTGTACCCTGAGGGGAGATTTATGTACAGTTTTGTACTTAAACAAAAAACTTATGTATAATCGCCATATTATAATGTACAGTATGTATGACTATGGCATTTGTTGATGCCCTTTTATATATATATGCTTCCAAACTGCTTAAACTCTGATGAGTCATGTATGATGATTGTTGGTTATGCGTGGTAATGACCCTGGTGAGCGTAAGGGCGTTACAGTTCTCACTCACAATTCTTGTGATATAATTTTGTACTGCAAGAGTCACCCCCTAGCTCAGACTTCTCTTATCTGAATGCACGGACTCAGTTCCTACAGCTATTTAACACACCTCCTCTCTGAAGCAACTCTTATATACACCTCCACTAAGAGGCAACTCTTATGAGACACATTAACATGTAGTATCAATTGTCAAGATAGTCCCATCTCAGTGGTCCAGAACTTATCCGACCAGTCAGGGTACCCCAGTGTTTCCTAGGTTCTCACTCACACTTCGTGTGATGTGATTCTGTACTGCAAGAGTCACCCCCTAGCTCAGACTTCTCTTATCTAAACGCACGGACTCAGTTCTTGTAACTATCTGACACACCTCATCTTTGAGACAACTCTTATAATACACATGAGATGGTTTCACTTATGCATGACTCATTCATTTTATCAACTTATATGTATTTTCCACATCAATCTCCAATCATTGTCTCACATAATTTACTCAGAGATTCAATATAAATCAAGTACAGAACTCAGCTTGTTACTCATGTAAAGAAACTCAACATATCATTCATATACAGAAATTCATAGAAACACTCAACAACACATGGAATTTAGAGAAATTCATAGAAACACTCAGCAACACATGAACTTCAAACACTTATTCAAACACAAACAACACTTAAATTATCTTTATTATAAAGCTTCCCTATACATACCTTATAATCTCTTATGAAGCTTGTCTATCTCTTCCTAATGGTACTAGCTTCTACACATGATCTTCAAGGGAAAATGGAGTCTCTTTATGCTTTGGAAAGGAAAGGATGAAAATGAAATGAAAGAGATGGGAGAGAGATTCACGTGAAGGTGTAGTAGGATGAAGGCTTGAGAATGACTTCCACTTAAGGCCTCCCCCCCTTTATATAGAGTTTGGAAAATAATTGAATATTTACAAAAATCTCCTAAGTCATGATGTTTCCATTACAAGTGTCCCTACACTTGTCATGACCTTTACAAGTGTCCCACCACTTGTCATGGTCTTGAAGCTTCTTCCTTCTTTCTTCCAAGTGTCCCTCCACTTGGCAAATCATGAAGCTTCTCCATGGTTCTCCATCTTTCATGTGACCATCCAATAAATAGGAGAAGATTTTTCTTTTCTTCATGCCATCTTGTACACATGTCCTTCAAGGCATGACACCTTTCTTCCAAATGTCCTCTTACTTGGCATGTTCATGAAGTTTCTCTCTTCTTCTAGCTTATTCACGTGGACAACAAAGAAGGAGGAGAAAATTTACTTTCTTTCATGCTACTTTGGATAAATAATTCCCAAAGCATGATGGCTTCTTATCCCTTCATCAATGGTGGCTTACAAGTGACTAGATATTTCTTAAGCCTTCATGATTATATCTTATCATTTTAATTTATGAAGCTTAAAATATTTTTCTATTTATCATGTTTTCATTTTCTTAAAGAGAAGAAAATTATGTGGTTTTCCTTGTATCCACATGTCACCTTTTATGAAGAAGAAGAATTCAATTTAAAGATAGCTTCACACATGACATTCATTGGAAGGAAGTAAAATTCAATTCAAATTCATCTTCACACATGGCCTTTTATAGGAAGAAGTAAAGTTCATCAAGTTTTCACAAAATCTCTAAGGGTGTCTCAGATAGTTTTAGTCTCATGGGTATCATGGTAATTTCCAAAGTATCCAAGGGTATTTATGTAATTTTTACCTTAAGGGCATTTCTGTAATTTCTGCTTCAAGGGAAGGGTAGTATGGTCATTTCTTTTAAACTATTTTTTTTGTAATATCTCTAATTAATATTTTTCCCAAATAACTTAAATATAGATCAATCAAGTCTCGCATAACCTAACACTCGTATCAAATAGTTGTGCAAAAAACATTTTGACCATACAATTGCAGTTATTGAAATTTTAGGGTGTTACACAGGGAGGCTGTAATGACGACCTACACTCGTGGGTTTTTTATCGTTAGTGCTCGGGGAGGTCATAATGTCGACCTACACTCTTAGATCTTTTTTAAAAGGGGTGCCTAATAGTTGTTTATAATTTTTGTGCTAGTCTTTTGATCATTGGTGCATGGGGAGGCCGTAATGCTGACCTACACTCATAGGTCTTTTTTTAAAGGGGTGCCCGAGAGTTGTTTGTAACTGTCATGCGGGTCTTCTTATTGTTGGTGCTTGGGGAGGCCATAATGCCGACCTACACTCATAGGTCTTTTTTAAAGGGGTGCATGAGAGTTGCTTATAACTTCTGCGCGAGTCTTTTTATCGTTAGTGCCTGGGGAGGCTGTAATGCCGACCTACACTCAAGTCTTTTTCAAAGGGGTGCTCGAGAGTTGTTTATAACTTTCACATGGGCCTTTTATCGTTGGTGCCCGGGGAGGCCGAAATGTTGACTTACACTAACGAGTCTTTTTTAAAGGGGGTGCCCAGAGTTGTTTATAACTTTCATGCATGTATTTTTATCGTTGGTGTCTAGGGAGACTGTAATACTGACCTACACTCGCGGGTCTTTTTAAAAAGGGTGCCCAAGAGTTGTCTATAACTTATACGCGAGTATTTTGATTGGTACCCAGGGAGGTCATAATGTTGACCTACATTCACATGTCTTTTTTCCGGGAGTTGTTTGTAACTTTCATGCAGGTCTTCTTGTTGTTGGTGCTTGGCGAGGCCATAATGTCAACATACACTCATGAGTCTTTTTTAAAGGGTTCCCAAGAGTTGTTTATAATTTTCGTGTGGGTCTTTTTATTGTTAGTAGACCCCTGTTTCAATATGAAATGCTTCTTCATTAGTTGAGTGTGTCCCTACAAAATCAGTGCTACAAGAAACCAACACTCTCTTGGTCCATACATCTATCTCTTTGGGCCAAAATATAGGAAATTAACACGAAAACAATTGAAATATAACAGTCATAATGGATCTCGTTATGCTTCCTAACTGTAGTATTGACCAAGGTTTGCTGAGTTCCAAGTTCTAGGGCCTTGTTTTCCTCTGATTTACTCCATCTTGTAGACTCCTTTGTCGACTTTCTCGCCCACCCTGAAAGGGCCTTCCCAATCTGGTGACAACTTGTTTGTGGAAGCATATTTTGATAGCCTTCTAAGTACTAGGTTGCCTTTCGTGAAGCTTCTAGGGACCACTCGAGCATTGTAATATTTGGCAACCCTTTTTTTAATGGCTTGTTCGAGCACATGTGCCACTTCTCTTTCTTTTTGTAGTAAGCCAAGTTGCACCTTACAAATTTCTTCATTCCTCTCTGTTTGAAATAAGTTGACCCTGGGAGATGGTTCTCTGATCTGTACCTGTATCATGACATCAATTCCAAATGAATGTCTGAACGAGGTTTCTTTGATTAAAGATTATGGAATGGTATGATAAGACCATAAACTTGAGGGAGCTCATCAACCCATCTTTTAGCTTCCTTTAAGCGTTTCCTTATTCCTCTTAGCACGACTTTGTTAGCCAATTTTGCTTACCCGTTGGACTGGGGATGCTCCACCAACATGAGGATTTTCTTTATCTTCAATTAAGAACAAAATTCCACCACTTGAGTTGTCACAAACCGTGTTTAGTTGTCTGAAACAATTGCCATGGGGATCCCAAATCTGCATATGATCTTTTTTCAGTAGAACTTTTTCACCCTATCTGTCGAGATAGTTGTGACAGGTTCCACTTCTACCCATTTGGTAAATTAATCCACGACTACTATCAAAAAATTGACTTGTCCTGGAGCATAAGGAAAAAGATGTAGAATATCCACTCCCCACATATGGAACGACCAGGGCCTTGATATCAAGTGTAGGTTTTCTGGTGGCACCTTATGTAGGTTGGCATATCTTTGACACTTGTCACATTTTTGTCACAAATTCCATGTAGTCCCCTTTTAGCGTCGACCAGTAATACTCTGCTTTGGCAACTTTGGTTGCTAAGGGTTTTCCCCCAATGTGAGTACCACAAACTTCTTCGTGTACTTCTCTGATGATGTATTCTGCCTCTTTTATTGTTAGGCATTTGAGTAAAGGGGACGAGAATCCCCTTTGAAATAGTCGGCCATCAAGAACAGTGTCTCTACTCACATCATTTTGGATCTTTTTAGCTTCATCAGGCTCCTCCGATAGCACATTTACCTGCAGATAAGCTTTTATGGGAGTCATCCACGATTTTTCATCTGTGATTATGCATACCTTCAAGTTGTCGATGTTTGGGTGACTAATGGTCTCTTGGATGACCAACTGGTTGTTCCTTGGTTTCTTTGTGCTAGCTAGCTTTGCCAACAATACCGCCCAACTATTTCGCTCTCTCGACACATGGACCAACTCAAAGGAGTCGATTTTTCATTTCTTTCATTGGCAATGTCTTTGTATTTCAATAATTGAGGATCTCTGGTTTGTCAATCATCGTTAATCTGCTCCGTTACTATGGTGGAGTCATTTCTGGCCTTCAGATTTTTTGCTCCTACATCCAACGTAAGTCTCATCCTAACTAACAAAGCCTTATACTCTACTTGTTTGTTATTGGCTTTAAAGTCAAACTTGAAGGATTCTTCTAACATGAGCCCATTAGGTCCTTCCAAAATAATGCCCGCCCTGTTGCCGACCAGATTGGGCGATCCATCTATTGAGAGTATCCAATTGCCTTCATCCCCTTTTTCTTCCTACGGAAGGGTTATTAGCTCCACTTCAACATCGAAAAACACCTGGCCTTTTATAGCCCCCATTCTTTCAAAGGAGACATAAAATTTGATAATTCTATTGAGCAAGCCACCATTGATCTTAATAGGTATGGCTTTCGAAATATCTGCTTGACTGGTAGCTCTAATTTGATCACAATGCAATGACTCTGGAAATATGGTCGAAGTTTCTTGGTTGTGACCATTTTGGCTAATGTTGCCTTCTCTATCTTCTGGTACCTAAACTCGACTCCTATCAACTCCTTACCCACAAAATAAATAGGTTTTTGCTCTTGGCCACACTCTTGAACCAGGATAACATTGATTGCTTGGTAGGCAATAGATAGGTACACGAGTATTGGCTCACCTAGTTTGGACTCTGTTATGATGGTGGGGTATTGAGATTCCTTGAACTGTTTGAAGGCATGCTCATTGTCCATTTTCCACTGGCAACACTCATTTTCCAAAAGCACATGAACACGGGGAGTTCTTTCTCTGTCAACTTTTACAAGAATCGAGACAGGGACATGATCCATCCCGTTTGTTGTTGCACCTCCTTAATCGTCTTTGGACCTCTTATTTCCATGATGCACTTATCAAGGTTAGCCTCAATTCTCCTAATTGTCAGCATGAATCCTAAGATCTTCCCCTCTTGCACACCAAATGAAAAGAGTTTTTCGAGTTCAATCAAAGATTATGCTCTCGTAGAGTGTCAAACATATACTGTAGCTTTCGATAGTGCCCTTCAGAGTTTTCTAACTTGACCACCATGTCATCTACATATACTTCTATGTTTTTACCCAACTTTCCTTCGAAGACTCTATCCATTAGTCATTGATATGTTTCCCTAGAATTCTTTAATCCAAAATGGCATGACCTTGTAACATAAGTTTACAACTGTTGATTTGAGGGGGAGCTGTATGAAGATTACTTGAAGAATCAAGCAATGAAAGGACTTGGATGTTTTGGCTTTCAACATGGTTCAAGCGTTGAAGAATGAAGTGTGTGATCAAATGTAAAAGGATTGAAAGCATTTTGGTGATCCAATCTGTGCATACATATCATTCATACACATCTCAAAGCATTACATCATAGAACTTTAAGTAATTGATTTGGAACTTAAAGAAAAAGCTAAGTATTTTGAAAAATAGTCTAAGTCTAGTTTAATCAATTAAAGCATTGAAAGAATCGATTATTTTGTTCATAAGGCATTCTGGAAAATCATCATGAACACTTTAATCGATACTCAATCGGATTAATCGATTATATGCATCTTAGCATGCTTTGATATTGGCTTTATGACTGGTTTAATCGATTACCATGTAGCTGTAATCGATTACATGCTTTTTTTGGAAAATACAGTTGCTACATTAATCGATTACCACTTCTTGTAATCGATTACCTTGTTCATTTCATGTTTTGCATTCACGCTGACTTAATCGATTACCAATAATTGTAATCGATTACATTACATACATGATTTTTTACTTTGTCTGGTTTAATCGATTACCATGAAATGTAATCGATTATTTTACTAAAACAGGATTTTTGCTTAGTCTGATGTTATCGATTACGTGTCGGGTTAATCGATTATTTAACTCGTTACATGAAAACAAGAAGCCACCAAGATCATTTTAATCGATTACAGGAGCCTGAGGAGCGCTTTTAATCGATTAAATTAGTTACGAAAATTAGTATAAATTGAACCCATGCCTTCTATGATTTAGTAATTCAACAAGAACTAAAATTTCCGAATTCTAAGCATTGTTAGAGCTTTCTAAAGATTCACAAAGGCATTCCCCTGGGTTCATTGAGTCTTGCTTCTATTAATTCATTCATGGGTATCTATGGTGTTAGTGAAGCAAGTTATTCTTTCACAAAGGCTAAGGAAAGCTGTTCTGCATAATTGGTTTGCATTCAACCTGAGATTTTCATTCATATGCATTTCATTCTTGGATCATCAGGTGAATTCTTTCCTTACTCTTTGTGGGTGTAAAAGTTTTCTATTGAATCTTTGTATTTGTGGTTCTATTGTAAGTGATTTTTCTTTCAAGTGGAGATAGGGTTTCTCCAAGGACAACTGAGTAGTGTTCTCAGTGTGGGTGTGGCTTCTAAGGATCTAATAGGGTTTTAGATCTCTGAACTTCATCTAGGGTTGATGAAGAGAAGCTTGTAAATACTTGTAAGAACAATATTTGCAATAGTGGAGCTCTACTCTAGAGTTGAGTAGAAGAAACTGGATGTAGCCTCATAGGTTTTGAGGTGAACCAGTATAAATCTTGTGTTTTTGATTTATATTCTGCAAATTTGATTATACTTGTGTTAATTCTGTTTTGCATGTGTGTTCTTATGGCATAACAAGTCTTGGATTAATCTTGGATAAAGATTCTTGTTTGTTTATGTGATAAAGATCCAAAGGACAATAAAACTCTAATTTGAAACTCTGATTTTCATCAAAGAAATTTTAATTTACCAAGACTAACCAATTCACCCCCCCCTCTTGGTTAAGTGTGAAGTGTTCCTTATTTTTCACAACAACCTCAATGGTGAATGCAGTTTTTTCCTTATCTTGGGGATCCACCGAGATTTAGTTGTATCCTAAGCATGTGTCCATGAAGATGAGCACATCTAGAGGCTCCATCTACCAGTCAGTCAATGCTAGGTAAAGGGTATGAATATTTAGGACAAGCTTTGTTCTAGTCATAAATCAGTGCACATGCGTCATTTGCTGTTACTTTTCTATACCATGACAATGTTTGCCAACCAAGCCAGGTATTCAACTTCCTTAATAAAGTTTGTTGCCAGTAGTTTTTCGAACTCTTCCGTTATCACTTTTCTCTTTCTATCTCCAAACTCTCTAGGCTACCAACTTTGCATCTGGATTTAGTGGAAAGTTTGTGTGCAAAAAAATTGGGATCTATTCCCGACATGTCTTGTGCTTTCCAAGCGAAGACATCCTTGTTGTGACTCATACATTTTATCAACTCTTCTTCCATGTTCAGTGGTGAATGACTGCTTGATCCTAGTTTTATTCTCGGGGTCGCCAATCAAGATTTTCGTTAAGTCATCTGCCAGTTGGGGGCGTCATTCTGCATGTGCACTCTGAGGGTCTAGGTCCAGGAAATTGATCGATCAATTTCTATCAGTCGGTCTTTTTTGTTCCTTATGTATTTGCAAGCTTTCTTTGTAACATTTTCTTGCCATCTTCTGGTCGGACCTGACCGTACCAATTCGATATTGATCTAAAGGATACTTCATACATAGGTGTGGTGTTGAAATCGCTACCCCTAGCTGATTTAAAGCTAGTCTTCCCATGATCATGTTGTACGAGGTTATTGTGTCCACAACCATATATTAGAGGACAAGTGTCTTTGCATTCTTTTTGATTCCGAAGGTGGTGCGTAAATCGGTACATCCTCGGGTACCCGTTTGTTCTCCTGAAAAGCCTACCAGTGATCCAAAATATGGTTGTAGCTTCTATCTCGACATCCCATTCTTTTGTAAATGCTGCAATGCATTATGTTTACCGAGCTCCCTTGATCTATAAGTACCTTCTCAACTTTGAATCCTACGGTGAAAATTGTGATTACCACTGGGTTGATATCATGAGGCTCAATGCCTTTTGCATCCTTTGCTGAGAAATTTATAGTCCGAGATGTATCCATTATTCATTCTTTGTTAGTCACCAACACCATGAGAGATGTTTGAGTTGTACCCTCATCCAAAAGGTCACAAGCTTTTGGAGGGATAACTATTTTCGAAATGGTTCCCCTATGCGATAACTCATGCTCTAGACCCCTAGTCTTGTGATACTCACACCATTTGTCACTCTTGGGGCCCCAACTAGACTTTTGTGGACTTTGGAATGTTTAGTAGGTGGGTGTGATAGATATCCTGTAGTATTTGACCTCTCTGTGTTTTAAGTGGAGTGAAATCAAGGATTGGTTCCTAGTTTCTCTTGCATTCTCCATCAGGACCCCGCCAGGTTTGGCTTTTGGAAAGGGGTTGTCTCCTCCTTCTTGAGTAACATTTTTGGCAATACTTTTGTCGGCTTCCCGTTCTACTTTTCTTCTTTTAGCTACAACCTCCTCAACTTCTATGTGCTTCTCGGCTCTGGCATATATCTCATCCATATTCCTCGCCCTTCTCGGTAGTAGGCCCTTTAAAAAGCTTTCACAACAATTTTTTGATCAGGGTCGTCAACCTTCAATGTTGCTATATTGAATCAGGTTAAATACTTTTTCAGAGTCTAGCCCTTTTGTTGTTTTATGTTGAACAAGTCAGCCACCTCAAGTCATTTACTTTTAGTTGCCGCAAACTGAGACTCGAACTTCCTAACCAACTCTTGAAAGTTGAAAATTGATTTTGGAGGAAGACTCAAGAACCATTGAATAACTAGTCCCCTCAACGTGTCCGAGAAAGCCTTGTAGCTTATGACATTGTCTCCGCCTCTAATGTACACTTGAGTTCTAAACGTTTACAAATGTTCCCGAGGGTCCTGAGTGCCATCGAAGACTTGGGTGGTTAATTCCTTCAGCATGGGTAAAATCACCACCTAGTCGATTTCCTCCAAGAAAGGTGGCCAAACCAGATGACAAGGAAACTCGGTTAATCTTTTCCCAAGTTGTTGCCAAGTTCCTCTAATTGCTATCTCAGTGCCTCTTCTTTTTCCTGGGCCTCCATCATGATAGTAAGGTGCCTTTCCTCCACCTCCTTTTGTCGTGTCTCTACTTCAGTACGTTGTTGCTAAGTTCCCTTATCCAATTTTTGTTGGGCCTTATTTTTGTTTTGCAAGTCCTCCATTGCTCCAAGTAGCTGCTAAAGTAAAGGGTTGTCATTGGTAGGCCAATGGTTGCTCCGTCATCAAGGTGGTTAGTCCTTCCTCCAAGTCGTTTCCATTCCCCGTGGTTACCATGGTGGCTTTTCATGATGGATGGTCGCTAGGCTTAGAAGAAAGGTAAGACTTTCTAATTTGGTGGTCTTAGGTTCTTGATTAATTGTTGGTCGTAAGGGAGCATTTTCCAAAGACCCCACGGTGGGCGCCAATGTTCATGTCGGAGAACACCAGGAGAGAGGGCGAAGGGCTCTAGCTCAAAGCCAACATCAATGTCTCCCCTAGCTCTACTTGACCATGAACCTGAGGTGTACTATACAACTCACCTCTATTTATACACATTGTTGTTCACATGTCGCGATCTTATTAGTCCATTTTGGCCACGCCTCTATGCATCCTCAGCTTTGTCCCCCTTGTACGTAGTACGAGATGCATTATTGTATGCCCCTGTCATGTCAGATTGCGATGATCCCTTAATTTTGTCACCACTTCTCTAAGGTACTACCTCGTACTGTACTTTATGTCACTTCGTCTTCTCAATCATAACGAGAGTCGGGTATCACATCATCTACCGACAATATCATGACCAATCGATCATTGTGAGCCTTGCCTCATATGTTGTTTGGCTTCTTGGTCACGTGGTCTTATGGCGTAAGTGCATACAAAAGCTACCCACTTTTCCCATCACAATGGATATCCTGGGATATCTATCCCAGATGGTGTACAACCCCTCAAGTGTTAAGCCTAATGACATAAATGCTTAAGGACAAGTCATCCAATGGTCTCCTGTCAGCTTTACAGGGATATTTGTCCCAGACAGTGTACAACCCCTTAAGCATCGAGCCTAATGGCATAAATGCTTAAGGATGAGTCGCCCAAATTTTGTCTTGTTAGCTTTATTGGGATATCCATCCCAGACAGTATATAGTTATAAATATTAACATAATTTAATTTTGTAGCAAAAATACATAATTTTTAATTAATTAATAATGATTTTTTTATACTCATAATACATAAATAAAAGGTAAAAAAAAACATGAAAATTAAAATCATATTTCTTTTACCACATTCCTTATTTTATTAACTTTTTTCTTCTTTCTCTCTTTCTATATAAAATTTTATAATTTGATCAAATAATAATAATAATAATAATAATAATAATAATAATAATACAATTTTGATTCTCTTATTTTTAATTTATAATTTTAATATTTCTATAAGAAAATGGAAACATTTACTCTCTCAATTATAAAAAATCTAGAAAGAAGGTCGTCTTGTCCAATTTAATGTCTCCACCATTAAGTCTTGAAGTTACTTTCAATTGACACAGTCTAACTTACATGATATTTGATTATTACTTTTTTTTATGATAATGATTTTATGAATTTACTTTTCGGTGGCCATGATTTTCTTAAAATGAAAATCATAAAAATTTGATATATTTAAATAATTATTTATTAAATTAAATTACCCAATCACAGATAAATAAGTTCAAAAAAAATATAATTGTTATATTAACATATCACTTAACGGACAGTCAAGAGTCTCTAGTGGATCCACATTATAACGAGGGATTCAAATGCATTCCCTATTTTTTAAAAGTTACATATAAATATGTTGAGTGTGTAGATTTTGTGTCCTCCCCCTAATTTTATATATTTGACCCTCTATTCTTAATTTTTTACCCCTTTTATAATATTATTTATTAGTTTTTAATTTTTTTTAAATAAATTACCCCCTTAAGATTGACGTAATGATTAAATGAAGAAGAAAAAACAAGAAATTTTGACTTCGAATTTTTTTTATTAAAAAAAATTTTAATTAATATTTACCGATAAAAAAAACTTATAACATGGTCAACATTAATAATTCAATGGTCAGTGCACTCATTTGGATAATAGGATCAAATTTTTTAATTTTTTAAAATTGTGAAATTAGATGTTTCTAGTTTTTAGTTGGAAGTCAAAATTGTGAATTAAAAAATAAAAGACCAAAATTTTATTTTATAATAATAATAATAATAATAATAATAGTAATAATAATAATGTGAAATTGCGTCAAACATGGAATTGGAAACTGATTTTTAAGTGATAAT